>SKCR01050940.1:0-34838 GCA_019454045.1 Zanthoxylum bungeanum | reverse complement strand
TCTTGCTTATAGTATATGAATTACATGTTTTCAAATACAAGTAAATAATAGTTTTCAAAATACCAGTACAGTATTGTCCCATTAGCTTTAGTTCAGCTTGCCTAATGGTTCTTTAGAAACCCTCTTAGGTCATTTCATGATCATGATTAGCTTTCCATACTTATGCGATATTAGTTTCCCTCTAAGTAGATTACATGTTACAGCTCAGCTTCCCCTGCTTATGTGGTGCTAAGTCCCGTTAAGTAGATTTTATGCCCCCAGGTTACGACACTGGCGATGTTTCATATTTTCTGACATATGCAAGCATACGTGGGGGCGACAAATAATCTTAATAAGTATGGCGATGCGGGGGAGACATCTTTATCCTGATTGTTGCATATATATATATATATGTAACCTTTCAAGTTTGATAGTTTTCACGAGTTATAGTTTCAGATCACGTTTACAATTTTAGTCTATGGCATCAGTTTACAGGTTCACGATTACAGTTATGATTCATATTTACAGCTTTCAGTCTATATTAAGGTTTCAGTTCGTGTTATGATTATTGTTCTTGATTACAATTTAGTTTCTCATATTGTAGTTTATGTTACAATTTCAGATCATGTTTACAGTTTTTAAATCAAGAGAACAGCTTTTGGTTGAGTTTACAATTTATAAGACATGTTGTCGGCCTACAAGTTATGCTTAATGATTACAGTCATGTTTGTAGTTTTAGTCTGTGATTAGTTTACAGTTTATAGTTTGCAAGTCTTGTATACAGACTATATCGTAAGGTTTATGGGTCTTAGTGTATGTTACAATTTACAGTTCATGTTGCAGTTTATCGGTCATGTTTACAATTTATGTTGTAGTTTACCGGTCATGTTTACAGTTCATGTAGCAGGTTGTAGGTCATATTTACAGGTCACATATATGGTTGAAGTGTACAGTTTCAATTCATGTTATAGTGTGAATTCATGTTTACGGTTGTAGTTATGAACTTTTAGTTATCGTCTTAATTTATAGATCATGATATATGTTCACGGTATATGTTATAAGAATTACGGTTTATGTTTCGGAAACTCACCAGCGAGGTTGCATGATATATGAAATAAATTTGTCTGTAAATGTTATGTTAATTTATGCTTAACTTATCAGTATTCACTCACTAGGTCGTTCAAATGACTTACTTTACACTTTCAATTTCATGTTGCAGGATTTCATGCATGTAGCGGAAAATTTTTGGAGAAGATGGATACGAGCTCCAGTCATTTGGAATACAGCCCTGAGGGTCAACATGTTTAATTAATGGTCACATTAGGCCAGTAGACTGCACAATGTTCATATATAGATCATGTCGTAATAAGTATGCTTCATGTATTTCACATACATTGTATATTAGACATGCATACATTCAAGAATAGACAGTTCAGTTATGAATCATGAAACGTCATGCACGTACACGATAGAGGCTCAAAGAGATGGCAATGCCATCTTCTACCGGTTATGTCCTGGATAGTCTAGGATGTGACATTAATTAATTATAAATTAAACGGAAATGGTAAAGTAGATATGTAACATCCCACCCGAAGCCAAGATGCTACCGGAAGGAGATAGGAAAACTCATCTCCATAAGCCTCTATTTCTACTAAAATTTCGGTATGACCTTTGCTAAACATCATGAAACCTGGATCCAAGTCCAGCACCTCGAGGTGATCTGAAATTTAATTCAAAAACAATCATCTCAACTCATGCAAATAGGCCTCCGGCCTGACAAATCTCAAATCATATACAAATAGGCCTTCGGTCTAACATAGACAAATAAATACAACGAACTACGTGCTCAGCACGAATTAAAACTACAAATGTGATACAAATAAATAAAACTAAGGCTGCGAGAGCCCAAATTGTTGAGGTTGGTGCTCAGAGCGCCAATTCCTCATTGTATTTCCTTGAAAATACTATTGTAAACATTTTATTATGAATAAAATGAGCAGTTTCTACAATATAATATATCTTATTATATGGTAAAGATGTAATAGACCTTAGGATGATTAGTCATGATGCTGTTGCAAAAGCGTCGCAACTGACATTGAGTTGTATCAGGACATTGTCATTCTCAGACAGTTACTGGTCAAGGTTTATACTATTTGGTCAGTAAAATAAAATCGTTGAGACCGGTACATATCGTATACTGGAATATATGATTCCAATAGTTTCTCAATGAACCATGAGTCTTGATAATATTAAGAAAAATTTTGAAATCGGAAAATTTTGATTTTCCACTATTCCGCTGTGTTACCGGATTTTCGCCATAAAAAACCTTACACAAAACACATCCTAGAACCATTCAACGACTCAAGACCGACTTGGCTGCATCGGGGTAATCGCTGTCTGGAAGGCGCCTCTAGAATCTTCTAGCACTGTAAGTCCAATACGAACCTGCAAAACTAGCAAACAGTCGGGGTGTGAGCTATAAAGCCTAGTAAGTAACTCACGTCTTATGTAAATTTATCAAGTAACAATATGAACTTAAATATAATTCAGATATGTGTAAGTTCACAAACTTATAAATTACATCCTTACATGATGGTCGTTTACTTATGTTATACCAGGATAATTTACTCATTGTACTGAATGCAACATTGTAGTAAATTTATCTACTCGATTCCACATTATATTTCACATCTACAGAATTCTGATATCTCTCATACCCCAATCTAGAAGCATTCATCCACGTATGTACATACTCTTTTTCCACACTAGCTATACTTTATATACTAACAACATCATATTTTCTCATAACTGGAACTAACTTATTATCTAAGGCCAACCCAAACCTGTGGCTAAGGCCAACCCAAACCCGCGGTGGTTTAGTGAGCTTAAGCTATTGCTGGTTACTTCATATAGATTACGTATGCTAAAACATAAGCATTAACTAACTATGAGCTGTAAAACTTTTACTGAAATTTTGAGCTAAAGCCTCAGACCTCATTATAATATAAGGTACTAACTCTTGATTCCATCCATTGGAATCCTCACCACTGCATTTTAAGTGTGGTAAACCCCCAACACTCAACTTTTACATTGATATCACAAACCGAGCATGCAGTTCAATATATAATTTATACAAAGTACATACTCATAGTATACTACGAATTTACTTATCAAATAGAACTGGATATCATTGAACTTCCATATCAAAGAAAATATATTTAAAAAGCCAATCATTCTGAAAATTCTTTTCTTGTCTGAAAAAAAATCTCTTCATTTAAAACTTTTCTGGAAATCCTTTTCTGTCTGTAAAACTTTGAGAATCTCGTAAAAATTATTTCTCTTGAAAAATCGTTTATAAACCATCATTTTCTGTAAATCTGTCTCTGAAATTCATTTCTGAAAATTCGTTTTCTGAAAAATATGTATCTGAAAAATCTGTATCAGAAAGATCTCTTCTGAAAACTATCTTTGAAATTGATCTCTGAAAACTATTTTTGAAAAACTGGCCTCTGTCTCTGAAAACCTGACGTATGGGGGCGTTACGTATCGTCGTCCCCCCACACGCCTAACTAGAGCCAGAAGTGTAAATCCATGACTTTGGGGCGTTACGTATCGCTGTCCCCCAAGCCACTGAACTAGAACTGATGGTGTGAATTTATGCTACCCTCCAAGCTCTGAATCTAGGATCTAGGGGCATCTGTCATCCCTAGTCTTGAACTAGGATCTGGGGCCGTTATGTATTGCCGTCCCCCCAGTCCTCTACATGTGCACATGTCATGTCCGTCAATTCCTTATCTGAATCAAGTTACATACTGAGGTAGGTTTTTCCCCCATGCTTCGAAAACATAAAACTCATGTTTTAAAAAACATTTCTTTTCTAAATCATCATTATCTGAAAAGTAATTGTAATAAAATTCTGGCTAACACCCTATATGCTCAAAAATAATTCTGATGTCAGAACTGTAAATAAAATCAGTTTGAGAAAAGAGGTCCACTCACTATAACTAGGATCCAGGGGCGTTACGCATCACCCTCCCTCTGGTCCTGGGTCTGTATCTGTCAATGAACATTGTGTCTCCCTCTGGGTATGCAAAAATACATATGTATCATTATAACAACCATATGATCATGTAAGTCATGGAATGAAATGCAATGCAATGCAACGTCATTACACATATACACAACAGCAAAGTCGACCACACCCAATTACGAGCTGGTGACATCTCACTCATCCAATATATACAAAATGGACTCGTACCCCATTTCAACAAACTCAACCATATGAAAAATGCTCGCACGTGTCATTAAACATAAACACATTTCATACATTGATTCCAAACTCTGACTAAAACTAAACGGAGGTCTGGAAACTTAGTTAAAACTCTTTACAAAACTCTTACATCACTCGTACTGAAAACGTTTTCTACTAGAAGACATGCTTAATTATAAAAATGTAACGACAACTTGTGCTAAACTTTTCATGCTGATACTAACTTACTATCTAGAAACCCGACACTATGAATACTTTCAGACAATCTGTTTCTATACGTACTCTTTACGAATCTCATTGTCTGTACCTCTCGAAACTCTTATATCATGCTTTCTAAGACTCCATAACTACTGCTACTTATTTTTTTATGAGCCTTCAATCTATATACATATCTAAACTCATAATCAATCATCGTACCCTATCTACTACGACGAGTTCATAGTGAGATACTTACCTGGTGTACATGCTATCCTTTCTCTTTCCCCATCTGTAACACAAAATACGGACTGTGAGGGTCGTTAATCATGGAAAACTTACTGATAGCATAAACTCTCAAACTGTCCGAGAAAATCCAAATTAAATTCGTTTTCAGTTTCATTACTCATAATACATCCAATACTTATATTACACCATTAAACATTGTTCTAAGTCAGTTCAGTAGCTCAAATATGTAATTTACGCGTTTCTGAAAAATCTTCCGAAAAACTTCCGAAAACACTATGGAAGGAACATAAGCCCTCCGAACCTTTATGGAATTACTCAAATACTATCGTATCATCATTATTAACCTATATCCTTAATTACATTCATCAAAGTACAGATACATGCGAACCCGACTTTACCGAAACTCGCTTTACATATCAGATCGATTATATTCGCTTCGATTTCTCTCGGATTCTACCCTATACACTTATTCTATATACTTATGCTTAAATAATTCAATTTATATCATTACGCTACTATACGAAGCCACTAGAAACATTTGAATATTTAGCGGAAAATTTGAAATTAGCGACTTTTTACCGAGAGCTCTTACCAAGATTTTGAGGCCATATACGGACTCCAAACCATCCCACGAACGCGCTGGAATCGACGGAATTCCGAACGGAGCTACTGTTCATTCGACGTTACTGTTCAGCACCGCTTCTTCTCCTCGTTTTGCGTGCAACCAAACACGGATTGGAAAAATCATCACCGTCATCTTGTAGTACTCTCCGAGAGCTTCAATTTGATGGGTGGCTCGGGTCGTGAAACGAAGCGAGGAGCCAGGATCGACAAACCCACTTCCGCGACTTTCTCCTTCTCTTTCTCGTCGCTCCGGCCGCCCAATGAGGAATCACGGGCCACCACGTGGCTGGCCTGGTGGAGACGAAGCCGGCGGTGCCGGCGCGCACCGCTGGAGGTGGCCGACCGGCCGTACGCCGGCTACACCTTCCTTTCTCTCTTTTCTCTATTTCTCTCTCGTATTTATTCCATGTTCTTCTGGTTTTTTTTTTGTAAAGATGAACAGTAATATATAGTTCCATTCTTCCGAAAATTACTAAATTGCTCATACTTAGAAGGGTAATTTCGAAAATCAGCTATTTTGAAGCCCCTCTGATGTGATTTTCGAAAAGTGTTCAACACGGAAGATGTTCGTCTCGAAGAAATGAGTCTGATGGTTCAAGAATCAGATCAATCGGAGTTCGTTGCTATCTTTATAGCCGAAATAAGAAATTTTCTCCGTATAAAATAATATACATAAATCGCGTAAGCAATTCTTTCTCGTCACGCGATTTCCAATACATCAAATATCTATTTTAAAATATTCCGAGCTATATTTCAACACTTAAACTCTTTTTCTCCGATATAGTCCATTTGAGACCCGATCTGCAATACAAAATCCTTCCGGAAGAGTTTTCGAATTTCTGGATGTTACAAGATATTTCTTATGATGAGAAAAAAATTCAAAATTCATCTTTCAAAATCCTTCAAAAATCACTAAAAACATTCCTTTAGGATGAAAAAATACAAACTATTCTAAGATTTTTTAGTTGAGCCAATATAAATAGAGATCATTTTAATACAAATAGAAAAATTAATCGTTATTTAAGAAAATATAATAAATTAATGATACTAGTATAATTCTTTTAATTCAAAACATATTCTCACTATTTTTCATCATTCCTAATGGATTATTTTTTTTCCCCAAAAAATTATCAATAGAAACTCTAAAAAAAATTTAAATTAATAAAAATAAAATAGATAATTTTTTAAAAAAAATAAAAATCAAAAATCAATTAATTAATCGGTCAACAACATCTGAAAAATCAACTGTTCAAATCGCTCAAATTAATTGAGACTTAAATATCACAATTTATGCCCCTTACCAGTTATCATAGAACAATATTTCCGAGGCCCGATACAAATTTGGTAAATAATGAATAACTCAAACGGATAAGATTGAAATTATTTGACTTTTCAACCAAAAAAAAAAATGTTTGTCACTTTTTGATAGGATGCACAGTTTTGATAATATTATCAAGTAGGAGGTCTATGACGACGTGGCAATGAACCTGTAGTCTATTCATAATTTATGTCTCTTGATTCGAGTCACCATAAGAGTAGTGGACACTCAAATTTTCATTGGTAGTTAGAGAATAAAAAATTTTAAGATATGTTGGATAGGTTCTTAAATAATATTATAATATATATATAGATATATAATTAGAATTTCCGTATTAAAATAAATGTCTATGACTACGTAATAATTGTACGACTCAACTCTTCAAAATTTTGTTACAAGTTTCAATTTTTATTTTAAATTTTCATAATATTATCAAGGAGCAGGTCTATGACGACGCAATAGTTGCATGTGTCGATCTCCAAATTTTTGTAACCAGTTTCACTTTTTTATTTTAAATGTTGTAAATTATGCAACATTTGGTTTTGGTATGTGTAAGAAAATAAATTAAAGAAATAAGAATAATAATAAACCTGAAAAGACTTTGCCATACACCAATTATTTAAAACACGTGCCATATGCATGTCATACTTGTGATATTGAAAAAGATTTGTTATAAAATACAATTTATAATTTGACATTATTCATGCCAATGGTGTGAACATGGAATATGTCCACCACATGCCTCTACATTTCCATTTTCAACTCTGACAAAAAGGTCTTTAACCCTTATTCAATATTTCAATTTGTAATTGTTATCCTATTGTACTGGTGTCAGAGAGCTAGAACATCAAGGCAAAGATATTTCTCCACAAGTAATCAAACTCATTCAATAAATTACACAAAAAATTATAATACATAAACACTATAAATTACAAAAAATAATTTCATTATATAAGATAAAAATAATTTTACTATTGGACAAATTTTATTTTTATCTTTCATTTATTTTTTATATAATTTTTTTCATTTTTTTTAGTATATTATCAATTGTCTATCAAAATTTAGTAAAAAAGTTAAAATTTTTTTAAATAGTCACTAAAATACTTCTTGAAAATCCAAGGTTTTAAAACCAAATTCATCTCAAATCATTTTTTCTGAAATCTCTTTCATTTTTTGAAATACAATTTTCTTTCTGAATTTTTTTTTTCCTAAAAACTACTTCTTATTTGTAATTCTCTGAAATCCTCACAAAACAGTTTCTTATTAAAGCTCTTTCTTAAAACTATCTTTTCTGTCAGTCTGTCTCTGAAAATCTAATTCTGAAAAACTGTTTTTGAATGTCTGCTGAAAACCTGAAGCATTGGGACGTTACGTATCCTTGATGAATACTAAAATGTGCATATTTATTAGACGATAAGTTAATCATTTTACACTTATAGTTTCACTAATCCCCTTAAATTGACACATTTGTGTAAATATTTTAAAGTTATGCTTTGAGTGCTTTTACTGTGTTATTTTATGCTTTTGTCAGGAAAAATACTGATCGGAAGCTCGACGGGACAAATCAGACGTGAAAAAATATTCTGCAAGCACATCGTAAAATCGACAAGCACGTCGTAAAATCGACAAGCACGTCGTAAAATCTGCAAGCACGTCGTAAAATCGGCAAGCATGTCGTAAAATCTGCAAGCACGTCGTAAAATCGGCAAGCATGTCGTAAAATCTGCAAGCACGTCGTGACACGTGGAACCTTTACGTCGCGACACGTGTCCCCAACGTGGCTTCACCATTCTCTGACACGTGTCCCCAACGTGGCTTCACCATTCTTTGACACGTGTCCACAACATGCATTCGCTGGTCTGGGCGGCGAATTTGCCTATAAAAATGAGCGTCCGGCATTAGAAATTTTCATACTTTCTTTCCTGATTCCTCTGTAATTCTTGGAGAGAGAGTGTCTTGTTTGTTTATTTACTTAAAGCTTTTTGTAATGTCTTTTTCTTTCAATAATAAAAGTACGAATATATTTTATTACAAAATGAGTAGCTAATTTCTTTTCTGTTGGAGTAAGGGTGAAGCTTTTATAATGAGAACATAAATTAAACTCGCTTTTATTATAATAAATAAATTGAAATCTAATGATTAAAACTTGATTTAAATCTAGATTAATTATTGACAATCTTTATACCGCGTTTATGGCTGGTTTTATCTGTCTACCGCCTTTTCGCTGGTTTTATCTTTATACCGCCTTATGGCCGGTTTTATCTTTATACCGCCTTTATGGCTGGTTTCATCTGTCTACGGTCTTTATGGATGGTTTTATCTTTATACCGCCTTTATGGCCGGTTTTATACGATTTTGGCATAATTAAGTACCTTGGTAGGACTTGTTATAGACAAACGGTATCACCACATTTATGGCTGGTTTTATATTTTTGGCATGTTTAGTACCTTGGTATGACTAAGTATTGACATAAATGACTACCGCTTTTATGGCTGGTTCTTTTTATTGGCATAATTAATTCCTGTAATAAATTAAGAGGGTAAAAATGACAATTTATAAATTATGATAAAAGCCAGATTTCTAAATGTTTAAAAGACTAAAAGTGGATCTCAAAACTCCAGCATTTCTTTCTATTATTGTATTCCAACCTAAAATCCCCCAACTACTTCAACAAAGCAAACTTTTCTTTTCCGCTTTGTTCATATTCTACTTTGCTAAATCTCTTCTCTGTGGATCGACCCCGGACTCACCAGGTTATTTATTACTTCGACACTCTTATACTTGGGAGTAAAAGACCATTTTTCGAGCGTGTCAATCCTCTTCCACCCATACGCCTAACTAGAGCCAGGAGTGAAAATCCATGACATTGGGGCGTTACGTATCTTCGTCCTCAAAGCATGTCACTACTTGTCCCTGAAACTATGGTCTATGGGCGTTACGTATTGCCGTCCTCCTAGCCCTGAAATCTGTGTCAAGTTTATGCCTCGAAAATATAAAATCATGCTTTTGTAATCATCATTTTTCTAAATCATTTCTCAAAACGTTCTTTTTCAAAATACAATTTGAAGGTTGTTACAGATTGCAAGATCTGTTACAGATTGTAATAACCTAATTAGTGTAGATTCCTAATTAGGATACTTTCCTTATTAGGATTTAGCTTTCCTTATTAGCATATAGCAAATGTATATAAATATGTAACCAAGAGCTATTGAATAGATTGAATTCTTTCCTATTATCTTTTACATGGTATCAGAGCTTTTGTAAAAGATTCTGGATCTGGAAATAAAATTTCCAGTTTGGGTTGTCTGCATTTTTTTTTCTTTTTGGCAGATTAGGGTTTAGAGTTTCATCCCCTTTTGGTTTGGGCCACCATTTCCGGAGGGTCGTCTATAGTCACCGCCGGCCTAGGGAGGAGCGCCACCACGAGTTCGGCCTTCACACGAAATCCGGTGACCAGAACAGCTGCGCGTGAACCACACGCCCCGGTAGAAGAATCAACGCAGAACCACGCGCCAGTGCGTTAGGGCGCGTCTGTCATCGCCGTCATCTCCGATCATCGTCGTCCGACTTGTCCCTGCCAGTTCGGCCTTTCTGTGCTTGATCGAGGTCACACCCTCTCAGTTTTATCACTCTCACATATCAGGTTCTGTTGCTCACTGTTATTCACATTTTCTGTCGATCTGCAGCCTCTGGTTTCTCATTTTGCTGCTTGATCTATTATTTCAATTTCAATATTTATTTTTTTTGTGTTGAGCTATGAGTGACAAAAAGACAGTAACTGTCTCTGATGTGATTTCGGTAATATCTAAAATTACGGAACACAAGCTTCATGGCTCTAATTATATGGATTAGAGTAAGACTATTAGTTTGTACTTACGGAGTATTATAAGGACCATCATATGACCAATGATCCACCTAATGATGAGTCCAGACAAACATGACTACGGGAGGATGCTCGGTTATTTTTACATATTCGTAATTCTATTGATAGTGAGGTCATTGGTTTGATTAATCATTGTGAGTATGTCAAGGAATTGTTAGATTATCTTGAATTTTTATATTCAGGGAAAGAGAATATTTCCCGAATTTATGAAGTATGCAAAGATTTTTATCGTGCAGAAAAACAAGATCGGTCTCTTACTACTTACTTTATGGATTTTAAGAAAACTTATGAAGAGCTTAATATATTACTGCCATTTAGTCCTGATGTGAAAGTTCAACAAAGTCAACGGGAACAGATGGCAATTATGAGCTTTCTAGCCGGTCTCCCTCCTGAACTTGAGACTGCAAAGTCTCAGATACTCTCGAGTTCTGAGATTTCCTCTTTACATGATGTATTTAGCAGAATACTTCGCACAGAATGCACTCCGCATGTTCAGTACAATAGTGCTTTTGTTAGCCAAAATTATGAGCTTGGATGCTTTTTTCATCGGGGTGATGGAACCAATACTTTGAATCTCATGCATCACATCCAAGTGGAATTGTGTGTCGTTATTGTCATAAGTCAGGCCATATGAAGAAAGATTGCAGGAAACTCCACAACAAAAATCAGAAAGCTCACTCAGCTCATGTGGCATCCGCTACTGATGCATCCGAGAAGTCTATACTTATCTCTGCAGATGAATTTGTCAAGTTCTCTCAATACCTGGAATCATTGAACTCTTCCTCCACTATTTTTATTATTATTGCTGATTCAGGTAAATCTAGTGCATGTCTTGTTTCCACCTCCTCTAAATGGGTTATTGATTCTGGTGCCACATATCATATGACAGGTAACTCTAGTATCCTTTCTAATTTTCAATCGCATAAGTCCCTATCTAATGTCACTTTCGTGGATGGGTCCTCATCTTCTATTCTTGGGTCTGGCACATCTAATCCAACCTCACTGCTTCTTTTAACACATGTTCTTCATTTACCTCAATTATCTTTTAATTTCCTTTCTGTCAGTCAGATTACCCGCACACTTAATTGTTGTATCTCATTCTTTCCTGATCATTACTTATTTCCGGATCTTATGATGAAGAAGATTATTGGTAAATGACATGAGTCAGGAGGCCTCTACATTCTTGACACCCAGATACCTAGATCTGTTGCTTGCTCGGGAGTTACATCTCCATTTCAGGCGCATTATCGGTTGGGGCATCCCTCTCTTCCTTTGCTTAGAAGTTGTGTCCACAGTTCAGTCGGTTATCTTTCTTAGATTGTGAGTCGTGTCAGTTTGCGAAATACCATCGTCTTAGTTCAAGTCCAAGAGTCAATAAAAGAGCCGATTTTCCTTTTGAATTAGTTCATTCTGATGTTTGAGGTCATTGTCCAGTCCTGTCTAAAGCTGGGTTTTATTACTTTGTAACATTTATTGATGATTATTCGCATATGACTTGGTTATATCTAATGAAAAGTCGTTCAGAGGTGTTTACTCATTTTTGTGCTTTCTGTGGTGAGGTTAAAACTCAATTTAATATTTCGGTCCATACATTATGTAGTGATAATGCCAAAGAATATTTGTCAGCTTCTTTTCAGACTTATATGGCTCAGAATAGGATTATTCACCAAACATCTTGTGTCGATACCTCGTCCCAAAATGGAGTAGCCGAACGAAAGAACAGACATCTCCTTGCAACAGCAAAAGCTCTTTTATTCCAAATGCATGTTCCTAAAACATTTTGGGCTGATGTATTTTCCACGACATGTTTTTTGATTAATCGCATGCCTTCCTCAATTCTTCGTGGTGAGACTCCTCATAGTATCCTCTTTCCTACCAAATCATTGTTTCCTATTGAACCTAGGATATTTGGTAGTACTTGTTTTGTTCGTGATATTCGTCCACATATCACAAAATGAGATCCCAGATCATTAAAGTGTATATTTCTTGGATATTCCCGTTTGCAAAAATGATATTTGTGTTATTGTCCTGACCTTCATAAATACCTCATCTATTCTGATGTCACTTTTCTAGAAGAAAAACTGTATTTCTCTCCATCTATCTCAACCCGTCAAGGGGAGGATGATGATTGGCTCATCTACACTATCACCTCATCCACACCAGTTTCTGACCCGGCTCCCGCCAAGCCCCCTATTCTTCAAGTCTATTCAAGACGCCATCACCCTCCTGATCCATATCATGCACCAGCTTCTTCAACATATGATCCTGTTGTTGGACAATTATGACCCATAGCGTCACTATTTGTATAGATCATTGTGTTGTTGTACAAATTAACTATGTGACAAAGGAGATTGCACTCTTATCATTTATGATTAGATCACCTAGATATATAAATGATGAGAGGTCCTTGTGATTTGTTCATGGACGGAGAATGATATGAGACAGTATCAGTTCATGAAGGATAAATCATTAAATATCCCTAGTCAGAGTATTATCGAGATTGGACATCGATAAATACGTAAAAGACTAGTATTACACTTGTGCACGTTGTGAGGGCACAACAACATAGTTCTCATATATTTGGGTATAGGATACTCATGCAAGTGTAATAGGAGGTTGTGTTTTACCGATGATACGGGAAACAGCTTCGCTCTGGATAGACCCCCTCAGAATTCCATTGGTAGTATGACTATATGTCTATGGAAGTCCGAAATCAGGGTAGGTGTATTTGGTCTTAACCTGAGACTTGCACCGCTATTACTTGCGACAATCAATATACTTTGGTTGCGGTCGTCCAGGTCTTTAACAGGTTCTGTGTACGCCAATGCTGGGTATATTGAGAATCGTAGTGTGTTGGGTGTGATGTCAAGACGGAAGTGTCACTCAAGTCATATGGAGATGATGGTCACGTAGGATAAGGTACTAGTACTATTAAGTACTGCAGTCATCGGGATAAAATGAGAAGGTCATGTTTATCCGATTATAGAGACTAGTTACCAGACATTCGACATGTGCTTCGTACGGGACAGACATAATTCCAGCCCCAGGCCTAGCACGGGATCATCTGATACTGGACAGAAATACGCAATACTACGTATACTATGCCTGATACAGATCCTTTATTCCTGTAAGGCTATTTCCGGAGATTTGGGTAGGCATGGCGCTTTGCTAAAGCCCAACCTTGTCTTGTAAATCGGTATAAACGTAGTACTAGGTACATACGTGTTCGGATAGTCCGATGACCGAATTTACTGCCAACATATCCGGGGATCTCATGGGTCGCTTCCCGAAGATTCACCGATGACGTATGACTCGCACTCTAAATTAATCTAGGATTAATTAGAAAAGAGAGAAAATAAATTTGGGATTAATTGATGAGATATTTTATCTGGGATAAAATATCAATTAAAGAGAGATAACGATTAATTTGGAATTAATCGATTAATTAATATATTTGATATATTAAATGAAATTAGATTTCGACGCGGAATTAAAATTAGATTTTAATTAGGGTGAACGAATTAATTTAGAATTAATTCGTTAGCGACGTTAATAGTGATTTCGCTAGGCGTAATCATTTAATTACGACGCAATGAAAAATTCGTTAATTTGGAATTAGCGAACCCGAGCCCGGGATTATTTGTGAGCGCATTCGCATTTCGAATTAGAGTGCGGCACGCAAGTCAAATCAAGCGTCAAATCATTAGTCACATCAAGCGTCAAATCACATGTCACTTTGAGTGATGTGACAATTGATTGATTGATGTGATTGATTGATGGTAGTTGTTGGAGTTGTTGGAAAGCTTTACCATTTGACTTTTTGAAAGCCAAAAAGGTGGTAAATCATTTGTTTAATTTTTGGAAAATATAAATGGGTATTAGATACACATTTTATACAACAACACATCATCTCTCCTCTCATATTTTTGTCTCATCACTCACGCCCATGAAGGGCTGTTTTTGCTCACTGGTTTTGCTCAAAACCGAGAGCAATGGGAAGCAAGAGTGGGATTTTGTGGCAAAATCACAAGTGCTAGCACACTTACGAGACATGTGAAGGTGATAGGGAAGTCTACCCATAAGCCGGGAATCGTTCGACGAAGCTCGGAGCTTGACGAATGAGCACTCATGGCCAAACTTGGAGGGCAGTGGCAGTGAACTGCCGTGACAGTCCAAAGAGGCAGAATTTGATTTTTGTTGCCTCCGCGTCGCTCAACCGATCGATGTGAGTATTCCGCAACTTCTTCGATTTGTATTCGCACATATTTCATGCTTATTATTGATCTTGGGACCTTAATAGAAACCAACAATGGCATCTAGAGCAAGGTTTGAGCATGAAAAAGTTTATGTAATGTAACTTTAGGAACTACTCTTGGGTGTGTACCTAAATTTGGAAACTGTTGTAATGTAACTAGTTTGACTAGATACATTATCTCTATATCAGTGTTTGACCCGCTGCGGGTGAACCTTTATATTCTAGAACACTAAAGTGTTTATTATATAAGATGATATTGAGATAAACACATTAGATGTGAATAACAGAATTTATATTTTGAATATAAATAAATCTCAAACTATATCATGACAAACAAATAGCTCAAACTGATTTGATCAGAAGAAACTATTGTGGCATTGTTGTCTGGGACACAACTAAAACAAGAATCGTATATCCACACTTTTGAAGAGTGGGTACTCAGACTAATTTGATTCTATTCAAATAAAGTCTACGAATCTAGTTTATTGGGCAAAATGCTTAAAACAACTTTACTTGGTAAAAGTGTAAATGCCACCAATCTGTTAGCCCTAGTTCATAGTGAAGCGAGTGGGCCCATGTCTAGCTAGGCTAGATATGGATATGAATATTTCGTGACCTTTACGGATGTTGCATCACGTTATGGTTATGTGTTTCTTTTGAAGAACACAAATCGTAAACTTTTAAAGTTTTTGACACGAAATAGACAAACAGATCGGCTAAAGTATTAAACCGTCATAGTTAGACCGTAATGGAAAATACTTAAGCATTAAGTTTCTAATATAATTGAAAGAGTAAAGTATTCTTTCAAAAGAGGACTCCTCCCGGAACACGTCAAAGTGACGGTGTGTCTGAACTGACTAACCGAGTTTTGTTGGACATGATAAGGTTAATCATGAGTCGCTCTAAGCTACCATTTCCTTCAACGGATAAGCATTAACAGTGCAGAACTTATTTTGAATAAGGTTCCATAAAATCTGTTTGACAGATTTCATATTAGATATGAACATGAAAGAAACCGGGTTTCACATTCCTGATAATTTGGGTATGTTAGGCATATGTTTGGATGATACTAAACTAGAACCCAAATTGGACAAGTGCCAATTGTATGTTATCCTAGGGATACCAAAGTATAGTACTTATACAACTCACATGAGAACAATGTAATTATTGCTCACCATGCGATTTTCCTAAGAGGAATACCGATATGCAGTGGTAAGTGGGAGGATAGTAAAACTCGATGAAAATCGGAGTAATACTGTTCAAGGCATCGAATCCTAATGGAACATAATAGTTCATCAAGGATGAAACTATTACCATTAATCTTTGTATACACAAGAACCGCGTATGTCGGAGAGAGTCAGAAAATAACCTGGGGTATGGGTTTCTGATCTCACCTCATAAAGATATCAATATTTTTGAGGTATACCAACTGACTACGTATGTGGAAGTGATACAAGGTATCGACTCCCTATTATGACAAAGTGTCATGAATCCGAAATAGATTCCATGTATATCAACTGTGTTTGGATACTAGTTGATGTACCGCAAGACATTATGCCTATTGGTACTTTATAAGTCTTCAAGGAAGACATACATGGATGGCAACATACCAACGTATAAAGCTAGGCTTGTAGCGGAAAGGTATCGTTATCAACATTGTGTTGATTACGACGAAACCTTTTACCTGTTGCCACAGTAAGTCCATTTGGATAATGCTTGCTACTGCTGCATGTTTCATTTATGAAATATGACAGCTTTACGAAAAATCGCTTTCCTGAAAAGGAAACCTTTTGGAGGATGTTTACAACATCATGTCGGTTTTTTCGTACAATAACTAGCAAACAAGGTTTGCGGGTTATTCGATCCATGTTTGGATTGAAGCAAACATTAGGTTCTTGGAATTATCGTTTTGATGTAATCATAATAGTTTATGATTTAATTCAAAACGAAAATGATTCTTGTGTATATAAGAAGGTTAGTGAGAGCGCACTGACAGTGGCTGTCCTATAAATAATGATAGTATGTCATTTCTTGGAAATGATATTCCCATAATACTATCAGTGAAAGCTTGGCTTTCGATAAAACTCTCCGAGAAACCGTACATTGAAAAATGTACGTGACCTGATGTCTCATACGCTTTGAGCATATGTAGTCACAATCAGGCCAATCCAAGTGATAGTCTCTGGATTAATGTTGAGAACATCCGTTAGTATCTTAGAGAACTAAGGATGCTGTCTTAATCTATGGAGAAGGAGAACTTGAAGTGACTGGGATCACTGTAGCAAGTTTCCTAAAACCGATAAAACGACTATAAGTCGCAAACGGTACTATACAAAGTTTGAATAACGGAACAGTGAGCTGGAAATCATCCAAGCAAGATACTGTTACCGTATAAACAACAAAAGCGGGTTATTGCTGCAGCTGAGGCGGCAATAGAAGCCTTCTGGGTCGATATAAAATCTAATTAGATTAGATATAGTTCTGTTAGCAGCTGAGCTAGGCGTCAGCACGGGCTAAAGAATTAATGGTCTCATCAACGATATAGATATATACTTCGACTATTCATCTGATTCGTTCGGATCATACATCGTGGTGATGTGATGATCGAATAAATCGCATCAGACGATAATCATGCAAATCTGCTGACGAAAGCCTTTTCTCAGCAGTTTGAGCCAACCGTACAAGTTCGGATGTCAGACACTTGAGTGACAGGCTATAGGCCAAGTGGGAGATTGTTGGACATTATGACCCATAGCGTCACTATTTGTACAGATCATTGTGTTTTGTACAAATTAACTATGTGACAATGAGATTGCACTCTTATCATTTGTGATTAGATCACCTAGATATATAAATGATGAGAGGTCATTGTGATTTGTTCCTGGACAGAGAATGATATGAGACAGTATCAGTCCACGGAAGATAAATCATTAAATATCCATTGTCAGAGTATTATCGAGATTGGACATCGATAAATACGTAAAAGACTAGTATTACACTTGTGCGCGTTGTGAGGGCACAACGGCATAATTCTCATATATTTGGGTATATGATACTCATGCAAGTGTAATAGGAGGTTGTGTTTTACCGATGGTACGGGAAACAGCTTCGCTCTGGATAGACCCACTCGAAATTCCATTGGTAGTATGACTATGTGTCTATGGAAGTCCGAAATCAGGGTAGGTGTATTTGGTCTTAACTTGAGACTTGCACCGCTAATACTTGCGACAATCAATATACTTTGGTTGCGGTCGTCCAGGGCTTTAACAGGTTCTATGTACGCCAATACTGGGTATATTGAGAATCGTAGTGTGTTGGGTGTGATGTCAAGACGGAAGTGTCACTCCAGTAATATGGAGATGATGGTCACGTAGGATACGGTACTAGTACTCTTAAGTACTGCAGTCATCAGGATATAATGACAAGGTCATGTTTATCCGATTATAGAGACTAGTTACCAGACATCCGACATGTGCTTCGTACGGGGCAGACACAATTCCAGCCCCAGGCCTAGCACGTGATCATCTGATACTGGACAGAAATACGCAATACTACGTATACTACGCCTGATACAGATCCTTTATTCCCGTAAGGCTATTTCCGGAGAATTGGGTAGGCATGGCGCTTTGCTAGAGGCCAACTTTTTCTTGTAAATCGGTATAAACGTAGTACTAGGTACTTACGTGTTCGGATAGTCTGACGACCGAATTTACTACCAACATATCTATCCAGGGATCTCATGGGTCGCTTCCCGAAGATTCACCGATGACGTATGACTCGCACTCTAAATTAATCTAGGATTAATTAGAAGAGAGAGAAAATTAATCTGGATTAATTGAGGAGATATTTTATCTGGGATAAAATATCAATTAAAGAGAGATAACGATTAATTTGGAATTAATCGATTAATTAATATATTTGATATATTAAACGAAATTGGATTTCGACGCGGAATTAAAATTAGATTTTAATTCGGGCGAACGAATTAATTTAGAATTAATTCGTTAGGGACGTGAATAGTGACTTCGCTAGGCGTAATCATTTAATTACGACGCAACCAAAAATTCGTTAATTTAGAATTAACGAACCCGAGCCTGAGATTGTTTACGAGCGCATTCGCATTTCGAATTAGAGTGCGGCACACAAGTCAAATCAAGCGTCAAATCATTAGTCACATCAAGCGTCAAATCACATGTCACTTTGAGTGATGTGACATTGATTGATTGATGTGATTGATTGATGGTAGTTGTTGGAGTTGTTGGAAAGCTTTACCATTTGACTTTTTGAAAGCCAAAAAGGTGGTAATCATTTGTTTAATTTTGGAAAATATAAATGGGTATTAGATACACATTTTATACAACAACACATCATCTCTCCTCTCACATTTTTCTCTCATCACTCCACGCCAATGAAGGGTTGTTTTTTTTGCTCACTGGTTTCGCTCAAAACCAAGAGCAATGGGAAGCAAGAGTGGGATTTTGTGGCAAAATCACAAGTGTTAGCACACTTACGAGACATGCGAAGGTGATAGGGAAGTCTACCCATAAGCCGGGAATCGTTCGACGAAGCTCGGAGCTTGACGAATGAGCACTCATGGCCGAACTTGGAGGGCAGTGGCAGTGAATTGCCGTGACAGTCCAAAGAGGCAGAATTTGATTTTTGTTGCCTCCGCGTCGCTCAACCGATCGATTTGAGTATTCCGCAACTTCTTCGATTTTTATTCGCACATATTTCATGCTTATTATTGATCTTGGGACCGTAATAGAAACCAACAGTATCCGGTGATGATCTTCTTATCACCCTCCGTAAAGGTAAGCGCCATTGTACTTATCTTGTTTCCTCTTTTGTGTCTTATCATTAACTGTCACCATCTTCTTATTCCTTTGTTGCATCACTTGATTCTATCACTATTCCTAAAACTGTTCGTGAAGCCTTGTCTCATCCTGGATGGTGAAATGCCATGCTGGAGGAAATGAATGCCTTGGAAGACAATGGTACTTGGACCTTGGTTGATTTACCTCCAGGGAAACGACCTGTTGGATGCAAATGGGTGTTCACAGGTAAGGTCAATTCTGATGGATCAGTAGCTCGATTAAAGGGCCGTCTAGTTGCTAAAGGCTATGCTCAAACTTATGGTGTGGATTATGCTGACATTTTCTCTCCTATTGCTAAATTAACTTCTGTCAGGTTTTTTTATCTCTTTGGCAACTACCCATAATTGGCCTTTGTATCAACTTGATATCAAGAATGCCTTCCTGCACGGTGATCTCCATGAGGAAGTTTATCTCGAGCAACCTCCAGGGTTTGTTGCTCAGAGGGAGTCTGGGAAGGTATGTCGTCTTCATAAGTCTCTCTATGGTTTAAAACAGAGTCCTCGAGCTTGGTTTGGCAAGTTTAGTCAGGCAGTTGAGAAGTTTGGAATGCTGAAATGTATGTCTGATAATTCAGTCTTTTATAGGCAAACGGGCGGCGGGATCATTGTGCTAGTTATATATGTTGATGACATTGTAATCACTGAAAGCGATGGTGTGGGAATCTCATCTCTGAAATCTTTTCTTCATACTCAGTTTCACACTAAAGACTTAGATGTGCTAAAGTATTTCTTCGGTGTTGAAGTTACAAGAAGCAACAAAGGCATTTTCCTTTCTCAGATGAAGTATGTGCTTGACTTATTGACTGAAACAGGAAAATTATAGGCAAACCCATCAAGTACTCTGATGATTCCCAATGTGCAACTTACACCATTTCGTAGCCCAATACCTCATGATGTGTTACGTACAAAGGAGTATGAACTATTTAAAGATCCGGAGAAGTATAGGCGATTGGTTGGGAAGTTGAATTATCTTACTGTGACTCGTCCTGATATTGCGTATTCAGTTAGCATTGTGAGTCAATTTATGTCGTCACCAACAGTTCATCACTGGATAGCTTTAGAACAGATTTTGTGTTACTTGAAAGGGGCTCCTGGACGTGGTATTTTATATACGAATCATGGACACACTCATATTGAGTGCTTCTCAGATGCTGATTCGGCGGGGAGGATAATGTGCATGTGGAAATATATTCTTTGTTTGGAAAAGAGAGAAACGATTGGTGAATAATCAATGGGGGTTTGTCCTTTTTCTTTTGTAAATGGTTTAAAGTTTTATGGGTTATCATTTTGGGCTTCACTTGGTATTGAGTTTGAAGTGAAAGGACAGTTTTGCCATTGGCCCAAATTTGGCCTATACATTAAGTGTAAGTAAATCAATTGTATCATTTAGATTTTAAAATCGACAATACTGAATATTTACAAGATTAATATCTAAATATATACTCAACCTGTACAAAATATAGGCCATGTGCTAGTAAAATGGAAATGTTTGAGTAATTTGTACAAAGATTGAGTGGAATATTAAATATTTTATCCCTTGAATTTAATTTTTCCAAATCCTGTTTATAATTAATGGAGTCTAATACACTGGGTGCAGTGCACCGTGCACTGTGTTTAACCTTTTTATCTGCCTATAAATATCCGACCACTATATTAGTTTAAGCCACAACATTAACAAAGCAAATTAATCAACAATGGCAACTGCTTCTACTTTTCCTTCTTACGTTTCTCTTCTTATGGTATTCTCTCTTTTGCTTGTTGCTTTCTCTACTTTCACTGAGGCACAAAAACCCCCTATAGTAAATGGTCTCTCATGGACCTTTTATGACAACAACTGTCCCAAACTCGAATCCATTGTCAAAAAACAGATCCAAAATGCTCTCAAAAAAGATATCGGCCTTGCTGCTGGCTTGCTTCGTCTCCATTTCCATGATTGCTTCGTTCAGGTTATAACTCGAGGCTGATACATACCACTTATTCATTTACTTACTGTGAAAATATTCATTAACTTTTGAAGCTAAAATTACTTGTCGTACTCGTACTCGGTACACAAGACTGTTTTGCTATAATTAAGATTTGAGGAAGAATCCTGACGCAGTTTTTCTTAGTTTTTTTTTCCTTCTTTACTGAGAAATTTTTTCAAAAAAAAAAACTGAATGAATGCAGGGATGTGATGGATCAGTGTTGCTTGAGGGATCAGCGGCGGGACCAGGTGAGCAAAGTGCAATACCAAACCTAAGCTTAAGGCAAGAGACTTTCAAAATCATCAACGATATTCGTGCTCGTGTTCACAAGGAGTGTGGCAGAGTTGTTTCTTGCAGTGACATTCTTGCCCTTGCTTCTCGTGATTCTGTTGTCCTGGTAATTTTGTTTTTCGTCTTCTCACTTTGTTTCTTTTACATTCTTAAGTTTAGCAAGACGACCTATTCTAAGTCTGCGTTTTTATTAAGTGTTGGAATTAAACCAAAAATTCTATTTGGCAAAATAATATTAACAAAATTTTTACAAAACATACGAATAATCTTAAGTATTATTTTCTTTATTATAATTTTTTTTACAAATTATGTGTAAATTTTTTGGGTAAACAAGAAAAGTGAAATAAAAGATTTTTTTAAAAAAAAAATCAAATTTAATTATGATTAAAAGGAAATATTATTTAAATTTTTCACACTTTGTCAAAAAAAATTTAGAATTTTTTTTTTCAAAGTAGCATTGGTGTTACGGATCAACGTTGACAAGATAAGATTTCTTTAACACTGAAGTACAGGAGATTGCGGTTCAAATTTTACTTATGAGTGAAATATATTGAATTTTATATTTATATAACATTAAAAATAAAAATAAAAACTTGGAAAAATGAATGTCTTTGGGGGTGGGTGTCCAGGCGCCACATCCCGTAAAAACTTTTAAACCATAGAAAAAAATATTGTAATTTTTTCTTGCAATATTTTGATGATTAATGTGGTGTACGCTGTTTTATTTTAATTTTATTTTTCATATTGTCTTGAATGAGTGATATATATATTTACCCATAAAAAGCATGATAATTAAATATTCTGTGTGATCTTTCAATAATTAAAAAATTATTATATGCAAACTAAAATATATATATAAGTGTCATTGGAATTTTATCCAACCATCGGGTCAATTTATGCATTGATTTGTGAGATTTGTGTTGTTTGTCCTCGAAAATTTCTCGGCATAAATTAAAATAAATTGTTGGTTTTTTACAAGACATAATCCCAAAAAAATTCATCCAATATGATTCGACAAACCACCCACTTGCTAAGTAAAAATAAAGTTGGAGATTCTAATCCAACTATCCAGAAACAAATGGGAGCCCCGAACCGTGAGACTTGGGTAGGAACAATGGTAGAGACGAGGGTTGTTGGCCAAATTAATATCTCTGTCACTGTCATGTATATGTTTTAAATGGTCCCGGACTTTTATGAAAAATGACTTTTAATGGTTAGTTTCCCATTTAATTACAATATTATGACAAGTTGGCTAAGAGATTTTCTATTACTTTTTTAAGGGTAGGAAATTATTTAGATCATATTTTCTTAGCATTTGAATTAGGATAATCAGCACAAGTCTTTCGCATCTATGCTCCAATCGGGAGCAAAAACTTTCTCCAAATTTGGCGCAGGTAATTTTTTTAAAATTTTTTTTTTTTTTATATTTTTTCTCAATTATGTATTTACCCATATTTTATATAATTTATTCAAATTATATATTATTTAAAAGTTTTGTTTAATCACAATTATACTTTTATTTTAACAAATTAGCATCCCATTTATTATTTAATAAATTTATTTAAATAAGACAAAATTTGTACTAATATTTATATATAACACACTCATTTCATGATAAACACTAAAATTAAAAACAATAATAAATAAAATATTGTAATATGATGGTAACAGAGGGGGTGAAATTAGTCCAATATTTTGTACAAGTAGAAACAAGATTTTGATTAGTGATCCGTTGCAGTCCGGAGGACCGGATTACGAGGTACCATTGGGACGTCGAGACGGGACAGCATTCGCGACAGTAGATGCAACATTGGCGAACCTGCCATCACCCTTCAGCAACGCCACCGTGATCCTGAACGATCTGAGAATAAAAGGCTTCAACGCCAGGGAAACAGTGGCACTCTCCGGCGGCGGGCACACAATTGGGATAGCTCACTGCTCGTCCTTCACCAATCGCCTCTATCCCACGCAAGACCCCACGTTGGACAAAACATACGCCAACAATCTCAAAAAGACTTGCCCCACCTCAAATTCCAGCAACACCGCCGTGCTCGACCACCGGTCACCCAACGTCTTCGACAACAAGTACTTCGTTGATTTGATGAACCGACAAGGGCTGCTGACATCGGACCAGGACCTTTACACGGATAAAAGGACGAGAGGAATTGTTACAAGCTTTGCTGTGAACCAGTCGTTGTTCTTTCAGGAGTTTGTGAATTCTGTGATAAGGATGTCACAGTTGAGTGTTTTGACGGGGAAGAAAGGAGAGATTAGGGCCAACTGCTCTGTCAGGAATTCCAATAATGTCGAGTATTTGGCTTCTGTTGTTGAAGAGGCTTGGTCTGAGATTATGTAAAAGCTGTAAGCTATAGCTTCAGCTTCACGGTTTGCTTTGCTTTTAAGTTCTTGTTAACTTGTTTGTGTTGACTTTTTGTTTTTCTTAACTTGCTTGTTTAGTGTGAATTTGTCAATAAAGTTTCTACTTGGAACAATAAACGAGGATATAAGAGGGATAAAATCATTTTTAAAACCAAATCATTTAAAAAAAAAATTGTTATTTACAATCCATCGACTTAATTTTGATATTAATTTTTTTTTTTTATTTTGTTCAGATTTAACCTCATTAACATTTTTTCTAATTAGGTTTAGTACTTTGATTTAAATTGTCCCCAAAAAAACGTGACTTGATAGTGTGTTCAGAATCTCACCTTGAGGTCTTGGGTTCGAATCCAGTGAGTGCGTTTCTTGTAAGAATTCGAGACAGCCGAGAGTTTTACGTGCAGAAAACAAATAATATTAGAATATTATTATAAAATAATTACAACTGATTTAGCAATTACAACTGAAATAAAAATATTATAATTAAACAAAAGTTACTGCAATATATATTAATGAATAGAAAAATTCAAGGATAAGAAAAACAGTCAGGCCTCTCTAAGACGATATTCTTAAAATAAAATCAAAAAAGAAAGTTAATTATGACAAAAAAAAAACAAAATTGCAAAGGAAATTCTTTGTGCAGTATCTCATAAAAAACTCTCGACTAAACTCCTTCCACAAGAAGGCAGTGGCCCTTCTTTTATAAAACAAAAAGGGAGACTTTTTAAATTTCATCAATGGGAGTTACAATGATTAATTAAAATCAATTCAATTAAATTCAACTCTTTCTATACGGAAATAGTTAGCTCAAATTCAATTGTTCAGCTACAAAAATGAAGATGAAAATTAACAAAAACTTGATTAAGTCGGGTCTGTTTGATTTGGACTATCATTTATATACACAGGACTTACGGGTGTACAAGTAGAACTAATTAGATTGGGATTCGCACCATAAATGTGGATGCGCGTAGAGAGAACATCTATCCTTAATATATCTGGCCAACTATACTCGAGTAGTTATACTATTTAGACTTTGTTTCATTTCCTATGTAGGAAAAGATTTTCATCTCTATTACTATATTTTGAAAGACAATTTCTAATTCACCTACACATCATTTTGAATATATAAATATATAATTTCGAAATAATGACGAAGGAGTCATGATTTCTTGCTTTCACTACTTGAATCTCAGGCAAAATTAAGCTTTAAAAATAACAAATAATGCTATTTTGATAATTGATAAGTGTTTTTAGGAAATAATAATAATAATAATAAGCAAGTGCTTCTTTAACAGATGCTACTAGTAGGTGATTTTATAAGTTTTCCAAATGCTAGACACGTTTCATTGTGAACAAATGTCAATTAGAGACTAAAGTCCAAGGACGTCTATTTTGAATGATCAAGTTATGAATATAGCCATGTTTAATTATTTAAAATAATTTGAAGGAGATCAAAACCATGAACAATCTATAGCTATTAGCCAACACAAAATGTCACTTATTAATTTGTTTATTGAAATCGACCCAATTTCAGCTATTTGCTAAAAGGCAAGTTGACAGAATTAAACAGCGGTTATGAAAATTTTATATCAACTCGTAGCTCCCAAAAGATTAGCCGAATGACTTTTAATTTTGGGTCCACCTCATTTTGTTTCTTTGTTTCACATTCAAAAAGTAGAAAAAGTTGGATGGTATTTTTCAACAATTGATATAATTGTGGCAGAAAGCAATGTATTTGGTGATATGTGTGTGTTTGATTTAATTGAAGCAAATTGTGAGATAGAGAGAAGAGAAGTGGCCGATAGCTTCCATATTTTTGGAGTTAAGATCTCAAAATTTAAACTTGATGATCGTATGGTGAAATCTAATCTGTTTTCTCTCATATTCGGAGGGTAAATTTCCGACATCGTACACTACAGTATCATAGGTGTTGATTTCAGTTTGAGATACTCACTTACAAATACATATTGTTATTAGGAGTCAAGATTGTTGAGATTCTTAATTTTGTGAACCTCTAGTATTACCTAGAGAAGAACATGTGTTGTAATCCTATTAATTATTAGTGGAAGTTTAAATCGGACTACGATCCCGTAGTTTTTTTTTTCCGATTTGGGTTTTCCAAGTAAAAATATCGATTCTCATTTTGTGGTTGCTTGTGTTCTTTTATTGTCATGGTTGTGGTTGTTTAGTTTTCGATAATTTATTTTGTAGCATACAAAGAGGGGAAAGGTTATTTCCACAGTAGTGAGTTGGTGTGACTTGGTGGTGTAGGGCTCATCATCTGACATTGAGGTCATGGGTTCGAATCCAGGGAGTGCATTTCTTGTAAAAGTCTGAGACAGTCTAAGGTTTTACCTGTTTCGCTTAAGCCCAAAAGGGGTGGTATGGCTGCGAGGTTTTCAACGATTCCAAAAAAAAGAGTTCATTTCCCAACAAATGGTATCAGAGCTTTCTGGTTGTGTGTGATTTGATCACTTGTGTGGATTGAGATGAATGAGTCTTCCACTTGCATGATTGAAGTGAAGTCATGGAATTTTGGTATGTAGAAGTCTAGGATGGATGATTTGCTCTACATGAAAGACCTACATCAACCCATTGAAGGTAATGATGTTAAACCCAAATATTTGGATGATAGAAAATAGGCTCAATTGAACTAAAAACCGTAGGGACTATGAGGTCATGGATTGATCAGAGTGTGTACCATCATGTAGCAAATGAGACTAAAGCTAATGTTATTTAGAAGAAATTGGAAATAATTTATTAGCAGTCAACCACACAAAACAAAGCTAATTTGATGAAAAAATTTATGAATTTTAAATATAAGGAAGAGCGCAGCATAACTAAACACACTAGTGAGTTTCAGGGCATTGTTGATCAGTTGACTATAATGAAGATCACATTAGATGATGAGTTGCAAGCATTATTATTACTTAGTTCCTTACTTGACAGTTGTGAAATATTAGTGGTATCAGTGAATAATTTAGCACTGAATGGGAAGCTAACCTTGGATATGGTTATAGACTGATTTTAGAATGAAAAATCTAAAAGAAACAATCTTGATCTGGGTCATTCCGAATCAAATGCACTTATTTCAGAAAAGAAAGATAGGCGGTGGAGAAGCCAAAGTAGAAATTCTTGCCATCAGCATAATGAAAATTACAAGGAAGATCTAAGTCCCAAAGGAGAAGTGTTAAATGTTTTCATTGCAACAAAATGGGTCACTTAAAAAGAGAGTGTATAATGTGGAAAAGAGAACAGGCAAAGGAAAATTGTGATGGATAAAAAATGACAAAGATGACACTGCAGCAACTATACTTGATGGCGATATAGGTATTGTTTATGACGAAAGCTCTATAAATCTCACTTACCATACTAATGATTGGATTCTTGACTGGAGTGCTTCATTTCATGTTAGTACACTTGGTGATTTCTTCACATCCTATACTAGTGGTGATTATGGCTATCTTCGGATGGGAAATGAGGGTGCATCCAAGATTGTTGGCATGAGAGATATTTTCTTGAAAACTAGTGTTGGCTCTAACTTGTTACTCAAAGATGTCAGACATGTCTCAGATATTCGCCTTAATTTGATCTCCACATGAAAGCTTGATGATGATGGTTATTCTAACCAATTTAATGAAGGGAAATGGAAGCTCACCAAAGGCTCCCTTGTAGTAGCCAGGGGAAAAAAGTTAACACTATATATGTGACATAAGCCAAGATTAAGAAAGAAGGTGTGAACATTGCTGCAAAGAATGGTGATATTTAGCTTTGGCATAAAAGGCTTGGCAACATCGGTGAGAAAAGGCTTCAAACTCTTGACAGAAAGGATATTCTACCTAGTTTGGCAAGTATGTCTCTCAAGACTTGTGTTCATTGGTTAGCTGGAAAGACACACATACTATCTTTTAGAGGTTTTTCACTATCTAGGAAATCATAAATCCTTGTTTTGATTCACACTAATGTATGCATGATGCAAAATAAATCAATAGGAGGTGCATTTTATTTTTTTAACCTTTATTGATTATTGTAGGAGCGAAGCGAGGTTTACGGCTATGCCTATGATGTTGGTGACCATGACATTATTGGGCTCACAGCCTGTAGAGAGTACGGATAGTCCACAGGGGTCTACCTGAATAATAAAGGAGTCGTCACTCGGTATAAGACATTTTGAATGATTTAAGGGAGCATTACACCCCTCGTAAGGTCCGACCTTAAACTCGTTTGGGTTCAGAATGGTCCATTACTAATGCCAGTATAATATCCAGGTTTAAAAGAGTAATCATCATATTTTATAATGCAATATCATACAATTAAAAATTTAAACACACAAGAACACAATCATTTAATAAAAACATTAATAAAACTGGTAAAAATACATATCCAGTGGTAGAGTTATAAAGGCGACAAAAGAAGGAATGTTATGGAGAAAGTTACAATTATCCAGAAGCAGTCGAAGCCATAATAAAATACGAATAAAAAAATCAGGGCATTTATTTAACTTCAAAGAAGCTTGGTCGGATATTTTTTTTTATGTGACTAATGTCCGGCCAGACATGCTGCATATTTGACCGGATATGTTTTTCCAAACTAAAGAGACATATAGCACCGATTCATGAACAATTAATGACAATAATCAAGTAACTTGGCAGTAAATAATTGACTATAAAGCAGAGTAATAATAAAGAAAGACGGAAGCCTAGCCAAATATTTATTATGAAATATATGTCCAGCCGTACTTATTACAAGTGTGGCCGGATCTTCTTCGCAAACCAGATAATCCAAGGACTTGCATATTGACAGAAATAATAAAACAGTAATGACATAGTAATTATTGAACAACTATAAAGTATGACAAAACAATAAATAAATAGAACTGAGCACGTATCTCACCAGTCTGGCTTCGAAAAAACCTAACTTGACAACATTTATATAATTTATGCTTGGCCAGACTCATTGAATGTATGGTCGGATATACTTTGCAGACCAGAGAGTCAGAAAATTAGAGAATCATATACAAATAAAAATGATAAATAAAAGAGTAAATAACCAGAACAACAATAATAAAACCACAAGTAAACAAATTAGGATACATGTCTTGTCAGCCTGGCTTCGAGAATGCCTGACCGGATATTGTCTCATATAGTGGATGTCCAGCCAGACATACAATAAGCCTGATTGGGAATTTTGGAATACACAATGCTATAATTAACGGACTGGAAATAAAACATAAATAAAAAAATTAATTCTATAAAACCGTCACATTTGATTATTTCTTAGTGGTATGTGGAGTTGTATCCCGAGTATATACCATATTACCGTCTGTTCGGAATCAGATATGAAATTTATGTACTGGTTTCCATCCTATATAGCAAAAGGAAATAAATATATACGGCCAGATATTCATTTGACTTGTGTATGTCCAGCCGGACGTAAATCAAGTCCGGCCGAAGATAATATGTTAGAACAATACTGTAAAATAAAAATAAATAGTAGTAGAGTGCCCTGAGTTCATACCTTTAGATGTAGCTGGCTTGGTAAATGCCTCCGAGAGCCGAATTATTGCTTGATTTCTAGCCGAATGAGGTGAACTCCAGAGGCTTTGTGGGATCGTAAGATAGAGTTTCAGATCAAATTTTTTAGAGTGCTCAAAATTTCAGAAGTTTGGGATCAGTGTTGGGTGTTATCATCGTTGTTAATGGTTGTTCAAAATATTGTTCTCCTCATTTTGTGAATGGCTCAATAGTTCCCAGGTTTGAGCTGAAAATAGAAGGGGAAATCAAATCCCGTCAGTGTCACCAGTGATTGCCAATCTACAACGTCAACTACAACTCGATCTATTCCCTAAATGACTCATGTCGAGTCGAGTCAAGACCTGAACCTTCATCTGGTCCAGATGATATTGAAGACTCCCCCGACCCTTAGTTGGTTTGGTCGACTAGAGATTACCCTGAACCTTCATCTGGTTCAGTCGACGGGAACATTCCCTAAGGCTCATGTTGAGTCAAGTTCAAGACTTGGACTTTCATATAGTCCAGATGACATGGGAGACTCCCCTAGTCCTCTTATCAGTCGAATGGAGATTATCCTGGACCTTCATCTGGTTCAGTCACCTGGGAACATTCCCCATGACTCATGTCAAGTCGAGTTAAGACCTGGACTTTCATCTAGTCCAAATGATATTAAAAACTCCCCCGACCTTTAGCAGGTTTGTTCGACTGCAGATTATCATGAACCTTCATCTGGTTCAGTCAATGGGAACATTCCCCACATAACTCATATTGAGTCGAGTCAAGACATGGACTTTTATTTGGTCCGCATGACATAGAAGACTCCCCTAACCCTCAACATGTCTGGTCGACTGAAGATTATCCTGAAACTTTATCTCATTCAGTCGACTGGGAACATTCCTAATGGCTCAAGTCGAATCCGGTTCAAGACCCGTACCTTCATGTGGTCCGGACGAAGTTGAAGGCTCCTTCAACCTTTAGCTGGTTTGGTCGATTGAAGATAGTCATAGCCTTCGTCTGGTCGACTGAGGGTCATCCATAATAATTATTTGTATCTTTAAATATGACCTTTGACAGGTCTAAGCTATATCAACGCCCAGGTCGAGTCTACCAAGGATCATCCCAGGTCCAACCTACATCAACATACAAGTCGGGTCGATCGAGGGTCATCATAGGTCCGAGTAACATCAACGCCCAGGTCGGGTCGACCGAGGATCATCCCAGGTGTAAGTTACATCAACACCCAGGTCGGGTCGATCGAGGATTATCCTAGGTTCGATTAACATAAACGCCCAAGTCGGGTCGACCAAGGATCATCCTAGGTCCAATCAACATCAACACCTAGGTCGGGTCGACCGAGGATTATCCCATATCTGAGCAACAATAACAACCGAATTTGGTTGACTGAGGATCATCCTTGATATTTATTCAGTTTCTTTAGCATGATATAACCTTGGACAGGTCCAAACGATATCAACGTCCAAGACTGGTCAACTGAGGATCATCCCTGAATATGTACTTAGCTCTATCAACATGGTATGACCTTTAATAGGTCCAAACGACATCAACATCCAGGTACCCTTACATGCTTTATACATACCTTAAATGACATACTTATTGAATACTCTTGAAGCCAAGAACTCTTTGACTTAGAGAGTAGGGGACGAACTATACGAGCTAAATTTAGGCCAAGGGAAAAATCATCTTTTCACCTCGAGCCCAATATCATTCCAAACCTAAATAGTTAACAGTATACGAACCATGAGACTTAAACTATTCTTATCTAAGCCCAACTGCTATAAACAACCAAATTCTTGGGCCAAGGCCCACGCACAAATGAGAGGCCTACCAAAAAACCCTTAAACTTACCAGCTACCAAACTAAAGAAACATCTTTCTTATGATTAATAACCCCACGTGATTGGCCGTTCTGGACACTAAAGGGTTAAACATTTACTGTATTAATCAAACCCATACCTTGATAGCCTATAAAAAGTGCCACAATTCAGAATCACGGGGGAGAGGTTTTTTGGCTCTCATTCTTTAGTTCTCAAAGAGATCATCCTCTAAACACCAGCGCACCGCCCTCACGGCAGTCTACGGAGGTCAAGGTAACCCTGAACCTTGCTCTTCCACTACTTTTCACTTGTCTTCGTTACTGACTTGAGCGTCTGAGTGCCTACGTAACCCACCACACATGTGAGTAGGAACTCCCCACTCACTCTACCTTTGTCTTACAGGATCACTAATGCCTCATACTATAAATTATCGATTGTGGACCTCGTGCGAAATCCAGCGTCCACAATAGTAGGCCCGATCGCGGTTCGATTCCAAACCAAAACTAAATTGGAATTGGAACTACTTGGAACTTTTGGTTCTAGGAACCGACGGTTATGGGTCAGGGAATTGAATCCGGAACAGTAATTTTACGGTTCGATTTCGGTTTCTCTTTTTAAGGAATTGGAACTGGCGGTTATGGGATCAGAATTACAAAAATAAATAAAATAAAATAAAATTTAATAATGAATTAGTGAAGTACGAAATTTAACCATGAAGATTTTTGAATATGTTGATATTTCTATAGTAATATTTTTAATATAATTAAAAATAATTTAATTTATATTTAATTTCATTAACTTTTCTTTTTTTAATCATGTTGTTTAGAACCATAATCATAATTTTATTGTTCGATTCCAGTAGTTATTTTTGAGAAATCGAAACGCCTATTTTAGAATCATGGCTAGGCCGAGTTGATAGACCCTCAGGTCCCCAGATACTTTGATCGATTGTGAGATGCTTTGATCCTGGCTATGATAGTTGATGGACCCTCCAATCCCCCGATGTTTCGATCGGTTATGAGATGCTTGATCCATCGAGCTTTATTCCCGTCTATGATAGTTGATGGACTCTCGGGTCCTTCAATGCTTCGATTGGTTGTGTGATGTTCCGATCCCTTGGGCTTCATCCCCATCTGTGATAGTTGATGCACCCACAGGTCCCCCGATATTTTGATCGATTGTGAGATGCTTCGATCTCTATGGCTTTATTCCCAGTTGTGATAGTTGATGGACCCACAGGTCCTTCGATATTTCGATCAGTTGTGAGATGCTTCAATCCTGTCTATGATAGTTGATATGCCACTAGGTCCCCTGATGATTCAAAAAGTGGTGAGATGTTTCGATCCCAACTATGATAGTTGATGACCCTCAGGTCCCCCGACGCTTCGATAGGTTGTGAGATGCTTATATCCCTTGAGCTTCATTCCCATCTTTGATAGTCAATGGACCCTCAAGTTAGCTGATGCTTTGATCGGTTGTGAGATGCTTTGATCCCTCGGGTTTCATTCTCGTCTGTGATAGTCGATGGACCTGCAGGTCCCTCGATGATTCGATCGATTATGATATGCTTCGATCTCTCATGTTATGTTCCCACATGGCTTGTATCACCATATGACTCACTTCCATTGCTAAAAATACAAGATTGAACCAACCGTTACTTGAATAATATCAGCCATTACCTGAAGTAATCTACTTGTAGAACAAATTTTCTTGGTCTGATTCAAGGTTTTGCAAACAAAGGATTTCATCCTTTTGAAGTTTTCATTCTTCTCTAATTTCATTCAGGTGCACAACTCATGAGTCTGGTGTCATAGCAGTTTACATTCTATCTTTTGGACAATGTATGCCTAGACATTCTTTGGGATTATAAAGTGGCAGGCTTCTTCTTATTTCCTTTAAAAACCTTTATAAGAGCAAAAAAAAAAATTATCTAGCCAAAACTACCTCCGATGATTTTCTTTTCGATAATGTCTTAAAATTTCATTCCCAAAGCTCCCAGAACCTGATCGTACGCCTGAAGACTCACATTTCCTATTTGTTTCAACTCTGGATCGTGTCTCTGGTCGTTAGAAATATTTCGGCCTCAAGTACATGGATCTCTGTTGGGATATATGCCATAGAGCATCATAAAATGTAAATGGTATTATGTTTTATGAAATAAAATGATGCATTATTCATTTATCAAAGTATTTGTTTAATATCGCATATTGTATATTATCATGTTTACCCTAGATTACTCATGTGCCTTCAAACTTAGTGTATGAGTGTTATACACAAGAGGATTTAAGTCTGAAGTTAGTAATCTAAAATAGTCCATAGTGAGCAAACAAAATGGGTACTTTATTTATGGTTTATCTATAGGTGCGGTCCATTCTATAATTGTATAGCGACCTTGATCTAGGATCGTCCATGTGATGACATGATAATGAAGGCACATTGTATGATGTGATCATATTGGACTTGACCCAAATAGAAATAAGTTTCTTATAATATCTGTTAAATAAATAAATTCATTTCAATCTACTAGATGGTCATATATGGATTGATCTTAATCCTGAGTGTACTACGAACTCCTGCATGGCAGGCCATGTCCTTTGATTTACAAAAGGTGAGGTTGGTGTAGCAGTCCCGACCAATAGCTACGTACTTTTGGGACATGGTTTGGTGTGTAGCTGGGGATGTTTTACATAGACATGAAGTTCGCTCCCTTTTGTGAGAAGTATAAGAGTATCTTTCTTAAGGGTTGATTCGGTACTTGAACGCTTAGAGCGCTCAAGTCTTTCTATTACGAATAGAAAGATTAACATTCATAATTGTTATGAATAAATCGTTCATTAGAGAATCAATGGTACTTAAGGTAAAAATAATTAGAGGGATATAACGGAGATTATGACCCGTCTCTGATTATGAGATACTCGTGAAGGGTTAATCCGTATATAATGACTATATCGATGGACATCGACGTTGTCCGGCTTAATATCTATATGCGACAACGAGAGTACAACTTCAGATTTTTAGTGGAATAACTCGGAGTTAATAATTTGAAATATTTAATGAAGAGATTAATTAATATTTCGAGATTATTGGAGCTCAGAACCGTAGGTCCATTTGGTCCCCGTACTAGCTCGATATACTATAGGAGATTAAATATAATTGGAAAATCCAATTATATACTCACATATGAAAATATTATTAATAAGATTAATAATAT
>SKCR01050939.1:0-38492 GCA_019454045.1 Zanthoxylum bungeanum | reverse complement strand
CGAATGCGCTCGCAATCACTCCCGAGCTCGGGTTCGCTAATTCCAAATTAACAAATTTTCCGTTGCGACGCAATTAAATGATTATGCCTAGCAAAATCACTATTCACGTCGCGAACGAATTAATTCTAAATTAACTCGTTCGCCCGAATTAAAATCTAATTTTAATTCCGCGTCGAAATCCAATTTCGTATAATATATCGAATATATTATTTTATCGATTAATTCCAAATTAATCGTTATATCTCTTTAATGATATTTTATCCCAGATAAAATGTTTCCGCAATTAATCCCAGATTAATTTTCTCTCTCATCTAATTAATCCCAGATTAATTAAAGTGCGAGTCATACGTCATCGGTGAATCTTCGGGAAGCGACCCATAAGATCCCCTGATTGTTGGACAATTATGACCCATAGTGTCACTATTTGTACAGATCATGGTGTTGCTGTACAAATTAACTATGTGACAAGGAGATTGCACTCTTATCATTTGTGATTAGATCACCTAGATGTATAAATGATGAGAGGTCCCTATGATTTGTTCCTGGACGGAGAATGATATGAGACAGTATCAGTCCACATAGGATAAATCATTAAATATCCCTAGTCAGAGTATTATCGAGATTGGACATCGATAAATACGTAAAAGACTAGTATTACACTTGTGCGTGTTGTGAGGGCACAACGACATAGTTCTTATATATTTGCGTATATGATACTATGCAAGTGTAATAGGAGGTTGTGTTTCACCGATGGTATAAGAAACAGCTTCGCTCTGGATAGACCCCCTCAGAATTCCATTGGTAGTATGACTATGTGTCTATGGAAGTCCGAAATCAGGGTAGGTGTATTTGGTCTTAACCTGAGACTTGCACCGCTAATACTTGCGACAATCAATATACTTTGGTTGAGGTCGTCCAGGGCTTTAACAAGTTCTGTGTACGCCAATGCTGGGTATATTGAGAATCGTAGTGTGTTGGGTGTGATGTCAAGACGGAAGTGTCACTCCAGTCATATGGAGATGATGGTCACGAAGGATACGGTACTGGTTCTCTTAAGTACTGCAGTCATCGGGATAATATGACTAGGTCATAGTTATCCGATATAGAGACTAGTTACCAGACATCCAACATGTGCTTCGTACGGGGCAGACACAATTCCAGCCCCAGGCCTAGCACGTGATCATCCGATACTGGATCGAAATACGCAATACCACGTATACTACACCTGATATAGATCGTTTATTCCTGTAAGCATGTTTCTGGAGAATTGGGTAGGCATGGCGCTTTGCTAGAAGCCAACCTTGTCTTGTGAATCAGAGTAAATGTAGTACTAGGTACTTACATGTTCGGATAGTCCGACGACCCGATTTACTACCAACATATCCGGAGATCTCATTGGTCGCTCCCTGAAGATTCACCGATGACGTATGACTCGCACTTTAATTAATCTGGGATTAATTTAATGAGAGAGAAAATTAATCTGTGATTAATTACGGAGATATTTTATCAGGGATAAAATATCATAGAAAGAGAGAGAACGATTAATTTGGAATTAATCGGTAAAATAATATATTTGATATATTATACGAAATGGGATTTCGACGCGGAATTAAAATTAAATTTTAATTCGAGGCGAACGAATTATTGTAGAATTAATTCGTTAGCGACGTGAATAGTGATTTCGCTAGGCGTAATCGTTTAATTACGACGCAACGGAAAATTCGTTAATTTGGAATTAGCGAACCCGAGCCCGGGATTGTTTGCGAGCGCATTCGCATTTCGAATTCGAGTACGACACGCAAGTCACATCAAGCGTCAAATCGCAAGTCACATCAAGCATCAAATCACATGTCACTTTGAGTGATGTGACATTTGATTGATTGATGTGAGGTGATTGAAATGCATTAAATGCTTTGCTTTTTTGAAATTGAAAAAGGTAAATGGTTTATTATTTTTTGGAAAATATAAAAACCAATTACATATTTCTTTTTCCTTCTCTCTCCCTTTTACGGTTTTAGGTCATTTTGGAGCCAAAACCTTTCTCTTCTTCTCTCTCGGTCTTGGACCGATTCTTCCTCTGTTTTTTCTGGTTTTGACCGAGCAAAAATGGAGAATCAAATGATTTTGTTGCAAGATCTAAGTGCTAGCACACTCTAGGAGGCATACCAAGGTGTTAGGGCAATGAGTTCGTGAGCATGGAAGATTATCAACAAAGCTTGGAGCTTTATTGGTGTCCATGGCCGATTCTTCATGGAGGAGATCACCCACTGCCGTGCAGCCCCTACACCGAGCAGCCCACTGCCGAGCAAGGAGAAGGCAGTACGTTCTTCAACTTCGTTGCATCTCTACCGATCAATGTGAGTTATTCCTCACCTCCTTTGATTGTATTTACACTTGTTTCATGCTTGATTTATGATCTTGGGAAGCTTAGAGCAAACCAACAATGGTATCTTGAGCCTTCGAAAGCATGAAATTGATTTTAGGGTTGAAATTGGGCAAAACGAATTAGGGCATGATTTTATGAAATTGGATTGATGAATATGCTTAATTGATGTTTAATTGATGATTGATTAGATCAATTTGAAGAAATTTGGTTTGGAACAAATTTCCCCAATTTGGCTTGTGTTGGCCGAAAATGAGAACCCTAAAATTGTCTTGGATTTTGATTTTTTGATTCATTGGATGAGTTAGAAATCATTAGGGGATATTGATTTTATGTTTAATTTGGTTCAATTGGATTGAATTTGATTTGGGCATATTTTTCCTCCTTGGCCGAGAACTATAGGCATGCAAATTGGGTTTGATTTTGATCAAATTATGTTGGACATGATTCATTGATGATAAGCATGATTAATTGTACAAATTTGGTGTTTTGGAAATATTGATTTGGGTAATTAATAATGCTATACACTTTAATTTAATTGAATTGAGAAATTGGATTTTGTAATTTAATTAAATTGGGCCTTAAATTGGATTTGGGCTTTTAAAGTTGTTATTGGGCTTGTTTGGCTTTGTTGTACAAAGTTGGGTTTAGGCGAAATTGGTCAGATCCAATTAGGCCCAAAACCGCTTCCATAAAGCCCAAATGCGACTTAATGAACCTTTAAAGTTTAATTGGGCCTAATGGGCCAAAATTGATTTTGGGCTTATGGGGTAACTCCCGGATTGGATTTTGGTTATTCGGTTTGACCCGAGTTGACCAAAAGTCCACGCCTTGAAAAAATTAATTAAAAGCCCATTGGACTTTAATTAAATTAATATTGGATATTAATCGGGCTTTGAGACCCGTAATGATTAAATTGGAATTTAAGTCGTAAAGGTTTATTTTATAAAGTGTAATATTTAATTGGAATTAAATAGTGAATTAGAATTAAATGCGCATTAAATTGGATTTAATTATGTAATTTAATTTAATTCGAGAATTCGTACTTTGAGTACTTATTCGCAAAAACGAGTTTGACTCGAACAAAATCAAATCGTTGTTTGAACATTGGATGATCACTAATTATCAGATTAATTAATTTGATTAGATTGATTGATAACATGCTTGTGTGAATACATAGTTGCGATGCATGAATAATGTATATCGGATGGATATTAGATGGGTGGGGCAATTTTGGAAATTGTAATAAATTTGATTTATTAATTGGACCTGCGTGTCCAGCCTTATTACCTCATATTCTTTGTATTCTCTTCTCACCTATTCCCCTCAATGTAAATGAGGTTTCTTTAGAAGTGTAGTGTAACGGGTAGAAGTGATACTTGTGTGTGCTAGCGGGAGAGAGAAAGAGAGAGATTTGATGTAGGATCAATGTAAAGTATCCATCCGCATATCATTAATATTTTTTTTCATATGCGCTTTATTATGTGTTTAGAATGCATGTTTAAGGGTGTATGATGATGAGACCTTAACAAAGATAATAAATTGGTTGCCAATTTGCACGCGAAAAACCCTCAAACAATATTAAGCGTCTTTCCTTCCATTGAGTGATTCTCACTCAAGATCTGAGACGGCATTGGTTTGTTGGCCAAAGTCAAGGCCTTTCTCTGTCGAGGATGTGTTTGAATCACGAAGGCTTTGTTCCATATCAGTGTCTTGTCCAAGTTGTGGTTTGTTGGCCAAAGTCAAGACCACTTCTTGTCCATCGACATTGATTACGAAGCTTTCCATGGTCAATGGGTCGCGCTTGACTGGGATCACTAAGTTTGTTGTGCCAAAGCCAAGGCTTAGTTGATTCAGAGGAAAAAGGTTAGGTAATACATTGGATGTATTGGCATATATAAGATATATGTTTCGGACTTGGATGTCCCCCTACCGGAACTACGAATTGGATTGGATCCAATTGATCTTAGAGATCTAACTAGTTAATTATCATACAATTTGTTTGCCAAAGTCAAGATTGTGTGATATTTAACGGGATCCTAGCCCACTAGGAAACACGGTTTCCCGAGTACTCGACAGAGGGTTAGAGGCTCGCCGAAAAATAGTGGGAGGCAAGAATTGAATTCGCAATATTCGTTCAATTACTCGCCATACGCACTTAAACAATATCATTCGTCAAATCAATTAAATGTTAGTTGGACTAATATTTAAATTGTTGTTTTAATTAAAGCAGTTGGACTGTATTATAGTTGATTATATAATTGGATTATAGTAATCAATATATTTGAATTAATTAATTTCAATTTACAGTTGATTTTATAATTGGATTATAGTAATCAATGTAATTGAGGTTAATTAATTTAAATTATATTTGGTTATATAGTTGGACTATAATAATCAATATAATACATAGTACCACAAATCGTTGATTAAATAGTTGGACTATTAGAATCAAGATATAATTGAAAGATTAATGTTTAAAACATAATCCTGGGTGAAAATATATTTAAACGACTTTAATTTTCAAATTGGGAATAAATTTCAGGATGGTCCTGGAAAAATAATAAGTTATTTTATTTGATAAAATAATATATTAAGCCTAAGCCCGGAGTTAAGCAATTAGTAGAGCATATTCTTTGGAAGATTTATGTAATGATAACTTAAGTGCTTAATCCATTAAGCTTGTCGCAGTAGACTCCTTAATTTTTGAATCAGAACTAAGGATTAGATCCTTAAAAGTATGTGACTTCTTGAATTGAATTGACATGATCAATCTTCCTCAATTCTATTGTCTCAATTTTTTTAGTTAGAGATGTATATTTAGCAGAAAGGTCATGATCTTCCTTAAAGTTAAATATGCCTCTACCAGATGACTATGGTTTTACAGATGACTCATAAATGCCAATTGTGTCCCATTGTTGTGCATTTTCTATTATGTGTTATAGGTATTCTAGTGCATCTTCGGGAATTTTGTGCTTAAATTCACCATTACACATCATTTCCACTACTTATCTACTTTGGGGTGTTAAACTCTCGTAAAAATATGAAATCAGCCTCCATGTTTCAAACTCGTTATGTGGACAAACATTTAATATTTCTTTGAATCTTTCCTAACATTGATAAAGTGTTTTCCCAGACTCTTGTGTGAAAGTTGTGATTCTCATTTTGAAAGATTTTACAGAACTGAGGTGCTGAGCACCTCTACTCTACAATTGCAATTGCATATCAATTATTGCAATTGCTATGAATTGCATGTGAAAGAGGGGACCATCCATCGAAAGGTGGATGGCAACTATATATAATATATATATATATATATATATATATATATATATAGTATATATATATATATATTATATATATATATATATTTATTTATTTATTTATCTTTAAGAATCACATATAGCACACTTTGGATTTTTCATCAATTTCGGCCTTGAAAACCTCACAAGTAGAAAATCTTATAAAGAGCAAACTTGTAGATATTTGAGTCTTATTTCATCTAGAACTAGAATTGTCTAAATATGATATCAAAGTAAAAAAAAATTATGGCGAAAATACGAAAATTACGCAGGCTAGAATTTCCGAAATTATATACTATTAGATGCTCTTTGAAGTTTCTGCCCTCAAAAATCCAAATTTCACGACCATTTTTCTAGTTATGCATCCAAAATATTATTTCAACTACATAAAAAATAAAAATAAAAATTAAAATATATAAAACATAAATTTAATTATTATTTGACAAATATGCTAAATTAAGAGGATTAATGAAACTATAAGGGTAAAATGATTACTTTCTCTTTATTAAATATACACTTTTTAGCGTTCATCACATATATACGGATGTGTGCCTAGTCTAATTTTTAGTCTCATATTTTCTCAATTTCACTTTAGATGCTGTCCAACTTCACTACATAATTTTTTTAACAGACGAAAATATCAACGCATTTCTGATTGACTCTACTACTAATGATCAATAAATAAAAAGAAAAAATAACACAATAAAATAAATAGAGAATTATTAAAAAGTCTAAATTTTCATCATATATATATATATATTAATTAAATATTTTTAAGTTCTTTCAATGTGCCACGTAGGTAACTAAAATTTAAAATAGGAAAAATTAAATAATGTTAATTAAATATTAATTTGAATTATTCTATTCCTAATAAAAAAAAACTAATAAATTGATCTATCATATCTATATCTATACTATTATATATTTCTGATGCTTTCAGAGCTTCTCCATGATTCAAGGCTAAATTGGGATTTTCTCCTTAAAAAGAGTGGAGATTTTTGAAAATTCTTTATTTCTAAGTGCTTTGAAGGTGAAACGACGCGTGTATTAAAAAAAACTCATTTTCCTTTACTATTTCCCTCATTTCGATGGTCATTAATTCATTCTCCTTAAATTATTCTCATCTCTTATTAAGTCATCTTCGATTGTTGTTTTAGTTTCCCCACACTCTACAAAACCCCTTTGCACAATTATTTATGTAACACCCGGCTTGAGGCAAGGTACTACCGGCAGGAGACATGATTAACCCATCTTCATAAACCTCCAAATTTATGAAAAATCGGGCATGATGTATCCTAAAATTGGACAACATGGATCACAATCCAACATCAAACGCAATCTAAGAAAACATCAAGTCCACACAAAACACACCAAAATCATATCCTTAGGGCTCTGTGCCCACATCATCTATTAACACTCAAGGGTTCTGTGCCCACAACATCATAAGCAATCAAAATATTTACTTAATACAAATAGTGTGCTCCGCACGACAAACAAAACAATAACCAAATATCCTAAACTTCTAAAACTCCGCCCAGGACACTTGTTTAGGGTGACTGTCGCTTGGGTGATCCGAGTCTCGAGCATGACTTCTAAAGTTGAAGTGGTTGACCCATCTGGTAGCCAATCTGCAAAACTAGCAAACTGGTTTTGTATGAGTTATAAAACTCAGTAAGTAACCATGTTAGTATTACAACAAACAAGTCAAATATAAACTACAAACAAGTCAAACATATCAGCAGTTTATCATAATAACTAAGCTGTTACAAGTTTAGATTTACTAACTTTTATTATCCTTTACTCTTTACCATGATAAATTCTCACATCTACATATTCACATACATGCCAATCTATTAGCCAAACATTCAAATCACATAATGCATCAACACGAACATCATAGAATAAGTCATTTTACATCAAAATCATTTTCATCATATGAGACGTGGAGTCAGATTTATTATACTTTATTACAATTAAGCATATTTGAAATATCATCAAATCAATAAAATAAACATACTTTCTTCAATTCAAATTATACTTTCTTTAATGCAAAATAATATTTCTTCAACTTTCTTTAATCACGATAACCTTACGATAGCGTAACATTTATGACTCATATGCATTCACTCATATCAGTGCAGAAATCATATCTCACTTCTTTTATATTCATGTACATCCAATCCCATAATTCTCATTTGAAGACATAACTAACATCAGAAGCTTACAACCACATTCAGATTTCTTTTAAAATATTCGTACATACTAAAACAAACTTAACATACACATTTATAACATCTTCTATTAACACCGGTTTTCAAGTCATTCATTCATTCCGCATAAATATCCATAGTCCATACATATCACGAAATCTATTATGCACACACATGTAATCAGGTATACATGCAATCATCGTGTAACTAACAACGAAGCATATACAACAATCAAGGCATCTAGAAACACATAACCAATACAAAACTTACATATGAGCTGGCTCACACATATGATGTTCTTATGAGACTCATTACTTATATTAGAATAGGTATGAGATGAATGTCGTGCGAATAGATTTCATAACCAGTTCGACTATTATACCTCGAGAACATCAACCAATTAAACATACAAACATGCATACATATCACGACACATCAGACTCATCACACGACTTCTCATACACAAGCACTTTCGTACCAAACACTCCAAAACATTATTCAAACACTTACATACATACATATGTTTCAAACATACAAAAATACGTCTTGCTATGAAATTTAAATGTCATATTTTTAATAGTCCTCATATCTTTTCTTTTATCGATCAAACATATTCATTGAGAAGAACTTAGCTAATATTCCTCCTTGTTGCACTTAACCACTTAAATCTCTATACAAATAATTTACATGTATAGGAAAATAATAACTTATTCATATATCTTACATATATATAAGCTAATTCCAAATCAGAATCATGACTTGTTCTATTTGTCGACTCCATATACCCAACCTAATCGTATCTTAACATCATATTCATATACAAATACATACTCATATACTTATACATTTAAGTATTCATCCACATACATAATTTCATATTGTTATAGGTTTATACCCTTACATACAACCATATATACACATAGACATTAAGCTTATCAAACATTTCACTTCAAAACACATCAATAAATACATACAGACATTAAAATCACTCAACCTCTCACTTCATATCATAGAAATAAAACAAATTCATACATGCGATGATCGTTTCACTTAACTAAACATAGCATTGAACTCTGTTCTCATACTACCTCTTAACCACCCTATTTTTTTAACCTAATATATATTCAAAACATAAATCCACCAATTTAAATTCCCATCGCATGGTTACTTACCTGGCTTCGCGAGCACTCCAAGTCATAGTCAAGTCTGCCAAAATTAGAATCGTAACTTATGAAATTCCCACTTAGTATTGACTAAGTTTCGGATCTTTCCAGGACAACCAAATCAAGTCCGATTTCAAGGTTTTTAGTTTCAATAATCTTAAAACATCATTAGAAACTAATTCGAGCCACTAGTTAACTTAAATCTTTGATGTACGTGTTTTTGGAAAATCTTCCGAAAAATTTCCACGAACACTTCGGAAGGGTCCTGATTACGCCCAAAAAGTACTTGCGATTATCGCAGTATAGTTGAGATGTCGATTCCTGAGAGAGATGGTTATAAGGAACTAATTTACTTAAACAAAAAGGTTAGCAATAATTTAGTGAAAAGATAATGATTGAGTTGGTAATTAAAATAAAGATTATGAAAAGTATGCAAGAATTATCAATAGAGAAAAACAGCAAAGCATCATGAATCCCTCTTGTATCAACTTCCTATATTCAATATTGATTCCTTTTATTACTCAATTGAAGGTTTCACATCCCAAACCAACAATAAGAAGATATTCAATTCAAAGCACATTAAATTCTAAGGTAATCGATGATTTATTTTTTCTCTGTTAGCAGCACACAAAGTTATCGTTATGACATATCTAACGTCGACAATATACAAACAGACAATACTGCAGCAGAAGATCAACATATAAAGCAACTTTACCAGTCACAATTGGGTTCCCCAATCACATATAAAAGAAGCAAGACTATTCTTATATGCAAGTTGGAAAAACACAATCTATGGATTCATATAATCATAAGAAAATAAAGAATAATAAAACATCGATTGTATTAAACGTTAAAGAGTAATTAGGAATCAACAACATGAACACCAAAGTTTAAATACAAGAGTTCATCCTTAGCTTTGCCTAAGAGATTAGTTCTCCATGTAGAAGAGAGATATAGCCTTGATAGATGGGAGAGATGTCATGTCGGCTTGAAGTTATTCGTTCTTCTCTCTCGAAATCGTGTTTGTGGCTCTTTGTTGTGTGTTTTCTCTCATCTCTTAGGTTTGGACGAACTTGGTTTATATAGAGAAGTCTCAGAGTCCTTATACGTAAAATATGAACTAAATAGGATCCTGGAAAACATCTTTGTGTCACGACGAGCGTCCATACGCGTCGTGACGCGCGGCCGGGCTTGTAGGATTATGATTCCTGCGTTTCTGCTTGTTTCCTGCGTGCTTCCGATGTGTCCGTAAGGTCCCGAAACATGCATAATTGTTCCAATATCCATGCTCCATTGCTTCCTAATAGAAAAACACAAAATAAACGATAATTAAGATTAAACACATGATAATCAAACTGAATTAGTGATGTTCAAAGTACATTTTCATGCACTTATTAGGTCCCAAACCTACCCGAATTTATACAAACATTCTCGTAATATCATAGATAACGCATAACTATCATTAAAATCAAAATACATCAATATACTCAAAAACCAACTTTTATAAAAAAAACTTGCATATTCTATCGGATCGATCCAACTCGTTCTGTTTTCACCCGGATTCTACCAAATACACATATTCAGTATATTCATGCTCAAACAACTCAATTTACATCATTATGCTATTCTACAAACTTAGCGAAAACATCATAATATTTAACGATAAACTTGAAATTAACTACTTTTTATCGGGAGGTCATACCGAGATTTCGAGGGCATATACGGACTCCAAACGATCCCATGAACGCACTGGAATAAACGGAATTTCGATCGGAGCTACTGTTCACCATAGATCACTATTCAATAAATCTTTCTCCATCGTTTCGAGTGCAATTGTGTACGGAACGGAAAATCCGTCACTGCCAACTTGTAGTACTATCCGAGAGCTTCGATTTGGCAGGTGGCTCGGGTAGTGAAACATTGCAACGAGCCGAGATCAGGAAACCCACCTTCACGTATATTTCCCCTCGGTTTCGCCGGAATCCAACGACTTCAGGCCGACCACCGAAAGTTGGTGGGTAGGGAGGGCCGGCGCACCTTTTTGTGGTGGCATGCCGGACTACTAGCGTAGGCATGCTCCAAAAACGCAGGGAAGGGTCGGGTGAGAGTTCTAAAGGACTTTGATTTTTTCGCAATTTTGAAACTTGAGGGTTTTTATAGAAAAGTTCTAGAAATTTATGTTTTGACCCCTGTGAAATTACAATCAAGCCCTTGTCATGGGCCTCTCTCATAAATTTATATATTTGAAGCCCTTCTGATGCAAATGTCAAAAAGTGTTCAACAAGAAAGTTGTTTGTCTAAGAAAAACGAGTCTGATGGTTCTAGAATCAGCTCGATCGGAGTTCATTTGCTGTTCTTAATGTCGAAATAAAAAACTTTTATGCGTATAACGATATAAACAAAAATCGCGTAATCGGTCCTTGAAACCACACGTTTTCCAATGCGACAAAACTCCACTTAAAAATATGCAACCTATTTCCCAACACATAAAGTTTTATTTCCGAAAATCATTCAATTCCAAATTCTAAATTTTAATTCGGAAATCTTCCAGAATCATTCTAAAAAATATTCGAGATATTACAGTTTCAAACAAGCAAAATAGTCAATTCAAAAGCCATATCTTCGAGCTGGAATGATCCCTTCTGAAATTCATTGCTGGCAGTTATAAACGAAAAACCGAATCAGCAGCAAAGAATAATTATCACAAATCAAAATAGAGTACAACCAATGAAGAGAACAAACCTCGCCGTTTTATATGCAAACAAAAGAAGAACACACAAGTTTCTCACCAGGCACCAGATTCCAATATCGTTGGGGATATTGATCCCAAAGAGACGTTGCTAAGGAGACTGACGATCCTCGACACATGATTCATAAGATTTTAGAGGTTTACTTTTATTTATGATTTTTTTTAATATTTTGTTTATATTAGGCTAAAATTAGGGTATTTATGAACAAAACTAGATATGTTTTAGTCATTGGTGGTACTAATGATTTTTTCATGGCTAGAGGGACTGCCACTTTGATAACTGATTCATTTGAAGGAAAAATTTACTTAATTAGGATTCGTGTTGACATCAAGTTATGACTCTTCATTGTAATAGCCATTTTTATTTGGTACATGATTCAATTTTATTTGTTTCTTTTTTCCCTTCTAAGATTTTTTTCTCTGATTACCGAGGAGATATAAAAAGCTTACCCATTAGGTTTTTGGTATGTAAAATAACTAAGATCAACATTACTGGTACTTAAAATAACTAAGATGAACATTATTGTAATAGTCATTTTTCTTCAGAATAGTGACTATCCAGCACAATAGCACATTATCTATTCCAAGTGTTGGCTTCAAGGTGACAATGATTCATTACCACAGTGTTTTATGTTCATGTTTAGTGCCACTTGTTCAAAAATTATAGTTTTGCCTGCCCCAACATGTAAGGAAAACAGAATTAGTGTTATCTAATTTTGTTATGATTGGTGTTGGAACAGGCAGCTTGGTTTTGGGAGGCTACATATTAAATATGAGTTAAGGATTATGCTACTATATTTATTGGGATAATATAAGCTTTTTCCATATTTTTAAAATTCTCTTTCAATTTTGTATTTCTAGGGTTTTCTTTTCGTCTTTGAATTGACAGTTCGCTTCTTGGCTTAGTGAAATTTGTAATCGTTTATATTATATGTCTGTATCTATCGAATTCCCTTTGATCTTTTGCTTGTCGTTTTGTTTGATATTGGATTTGTGCATTAATGGTTTGTATAGTGAGAATCTGGTGAAAATTGAAGAATCTCATTGAATATGTTATTTTTGAAAAAAAAAAAGATGGAATATTTATCTTTTTTTTTTTTTTTTGCAATAAAAATCTTGTTTTTATCATATTGTATATCTAATCCATTTATTCATTTATTCAGATTTTAAGATTTATAACTATTTTGGCCTTTGATACAATTTAATTTAAATAACGGATTTTGCTGGAACTTGACTATTTCAAAGAAACACTGCATATGGCTTCGTCTTTAAAATTAACCCGAAAATTATGTATATTGTACCGATATAAATACCTTCTTTTCGATTTTTCCCACCATCATATACGAATTAACAATCAAAATTTATATAAGTATTAGGATATTAAGAGATTATACATCTTAATAAAGTAAATTTTAAGGAAAATTTAATAAAAAAACACAAATCATGTTGGGGAATTAGTGTGTCACTAAACGAAAATAACATGCATTAAACAAATCAAACCAGAACAAACAAACATCAAACCAATCTATGCCGACATTGCACATAAACCCTAAAACTTAGTGAATTATGAAAAACCTGGAAAATGACGAAAATTTTGTGGTTCAAGTCGAGTTGCATCTATCCTTAAGAATTTATCAGCCACGTCTCGGTCCTCTACGGATTTTGTAGGTAATGTCCTCCCAGGATAATTTGGATTCTTCTTGTTCAATGGGCACTCCTTAACAAGATCTCGAACTGGGACAATTGTGGAATCTCTCTCTGACTCTAAAACAACAAATGTAGTGACTCAAGACTTCTGATTTCTAGATGCTAAGAATGAACATGAAGGCTCCTATTTAATGGCATGGAAGGGTGCCTTAAGGGCACCCTTTGGTTTGGGGTGTATCACTCCTAAGGGTTATACCACTTCCATGTACCATTTGGAGCCTAGGAGAGTTCTTCTGATTTTTGGAGGACATGTCCTTACATGTTGGTACCCTACCCATAGGGCACCACCCAAAAGACATGACCCTCATTCATCCAAACTTAATATTTAGAGAATTTACAACAATCCCCCACAATTCTCTAAATATTCATGCAGACACTTGAGAGAGTTTTCGTGAATTAAAGCTGCATCGAAATAGGTAGCTTTCGCCTTGAACATTTCCTAGTGAATCAAAATCAGATTTACTTGGCAAACCAGTGACACATAGTCTTGAACTGTTCTGCCGTTGGTGTAAACCAAGACAATTGCCAACACACAGCTTTACTTTGACCATTTCCCATTCTACGGTTGTGTTTATTTCGGCCATGAACATCGATCCTGGATTCATCAAGAACTTTAGGGAAGTCAGCCTGTAAAATCCCATGGAAGCGACCTCACTTCTTACTTGAAATAGGTGATCTACTATAAACAGGTAATATGCCTTTACCCCCATTGGGACTCATCTCCTAATATAGTGATCATTAAAAGCCTTAGTTTATCCTAACCTTGACACACAGCACTCTGTGTCATTATCGGAATGGGAAAGTGTACAAAACTCTACAATGCTTGTTGAATTGCATTAAGTTTTAGTTGTCCTTTTTGAACCTATATCTTGGGATCTCTAGTCAGCTAGGTTGGGTTTCCACAGTGACAATTCTTAATTTATAGGCTTCAAGCCCATTCCCCTCGATGACTGCTCAACTTGATCTCTAGGTAAACCTTTAGTAAGTGGATCCGCTAGGTTTTCCTTTGACTTGACATAATCGATCGATATTATGCCACTTGAGAGCAGTTGACCTATGGTATTATGTCTCCAACGTATGTGTCGAGACTTACCATTATACATTGTATTTTGAGATCTCCCAATAGCCGATTGACTATCACAATGTATGCTTATCGCTGGCACCGATTTGGGCCAACTTGGAATATCCTCCAGGAAATTTCGAAGCCATTCTGCTTCTTCCGCTGTTTTGTCTATTGCTATGAATTTTGATTCCATAGTAGACCTGGCAATACATGTTTGCCTCGAGGATTTCTATGACACGGCTGCACTACCAAGTGTGAAAAATAATCCACTCGTAGATTTGGAATCCATTGTATTAGATATCCAGTTAGCATCGTTGTATCCCTCTAGAAAAGCAGGATATCTCGCATAATGCAGCCCATATTTTGAAGTTTCTCTCTGATACCTCAAAACTCTTACTATGGCTTTCCAATGGTTATGTCCTGGATTACTCATATATCTGCTAAGCCTGTTCAAAGCTTGAGGGATATCAGGTCATGTGTAATTCGTGAGATACATCAGACTTCCAATGATTCTCAAATACTCTAATTGTGATGTGCTTGAGCCAGTATTCTTTGATAGATGAAGAGTTAGGTCTATAAGAGTTCTAGCCCCATTTAGATCCCCTTTGTAATATTTCTCAAGTATCTTCTCAACATAATGAGTCTGAGATAATATATATCCTTCTGATGTCCTAGAAATCTTAATTCCTAGGATCACGTCAGTTACTTCTAAATCTTTCATATCAAATCTGCTGGATAACACTTTCTTGGTAGACTTAATCATTTCATGATTACTACCAATTATCAGCATAACGTCTACATAGAGACACATAATGACATATCCTTTTTGAGTTGATTTTGTGTACACACACTTTTCACACTCATTGGTTTTGAACACACTTGACAGCATCATTTTGTCAAATTTATCATGCCATTGTTTAGGTGCTTGTTTTAATCCGTATAAGGATTTTACAAGTTTGCATACTTTCCGTTCTTGTCCAAGAACATTGAACCCTTCTGTTTGTTCCATGTATATCTCTCCATCTAGTTCACCATTCAAAATGTCATCTTTACATCCATTTGATGTATTTCAAGACCAAATATAGCTGTTGTGGCTATGAGCATTCTTATTGACATGATAGGAGTCACTGGTGAATAGTTGTCAAAGTAATCAAGGCATTTTCTTTATCTTTAACCTTTTATGAAAGCTTTTCCTTGTACTTATCTATTGATCCATCTGGTTTCATCTTTCGTTTGAATATCCATTTGTAGCCCAGTGGCTTACAACCTGGAGGAAGATCAGCCAACTCCCAAGTATGGTTCTATAGGATGGAATCAATCTCACTGTTGATAGCCTCTTTTCACAAAGGTGCCTCCGATGAAGACATTGCTTCTTTATAGCGTTGAGGCTCATTTTCTAACAAGTATGTCAGAAAATCGGGACCAAACGACTTAGACGTTCTAGCTCTTTTGCTACGTCTAGGTTCGATTGTCTCAACATTTTCACGTTGATCTGACTCTTGGTCAACCTGATCACTATCTTTGACAATATCAATAGTTCTTTTGAGAGACTCTGTTCTTTGTCTTTCCTTACAAGGAAATGTCTCTTCAAAAAATATCGCATTCCTTGACTCAATTATCATATCCGGATTGATGTCAGGAATCTTAGACTTGTGTACCAAGAATCGATACGCACTACTGTTGCGAGCATATCCAATGAATATACAATCAACAGTTCTGGGTCATATTTTAACCTTCTTAGGTTTAGGAACCATTACTTTGGCAAGACACCCCCATACTTTAAGATATTTATAGGAAGGTACGTGACCTTTCCACAATTCATATAGTGTCTTGTCCAATCTTTTGTGAGGTAGCTTATTCAGAACGTAGTTCGCAGAAAGCAAGGCTTCCCCCCACAAGTTCTGGGGTAAACTAGAACTTGTCAATATGGCGTTCATCATTTCCTTCAACGTTCGGTTTTTTCGCTCAGTAATCTCATTCTGTTGAGGTGAATAAGAAGCAGTAGTTTCGTGAATAATTCCATGATTGGAACAATATTCACCAACTCTATTACTCTTGATTCTTTTGATTTTATTGCCAAGTTGATTTTCAACTTCGTTCTTATAGTGTATAAAGCTCTCATTAGCTTCATCTTTGCTCATCAGCAAATACACATAACAGAATCTTGTGCTATCATCGATAAAAGTGACAAAGTACTTTTTATCGCCTCTTGTTTGCACAATATTCATATCACACACATCAGTGTGTACAAGTTCCAAGGGTTCAGAACTTCGTTCTATAGAATGAAATGATGTTCTATACATTTTTGCTTCAACACCTGCCTCACATTTATGTTGGTTATCAATTGTAAATTTAGGTATAAGGTCCATGTTAATTAATTTACGCATCGTATCATAATTAACATGTCTTAACCTCTCATGCCATATATTTTATGACTCAATAATATAAGTAGAAGATATAGCTTTATTATTAGCACTGTGTCGATTGACAGTCATTACATTGAACTTGAAAAGGCTCTCAGTGAGGTATCATTTTCCTATATAAACATCATTTTTGGTCAATACAAACTTGTCAGAAACAAATACAAGCTTAAAGCCATTCTTGCTAAGGAGAGAGCCCGAGACTAAGTTCTTTTGAATATCAGGAACATGCAAAACATTCTTCAATGTAAGCTCTTTTTTGGATGTCATCTTTAGAACCACTGTGCCTTGTCCAACCACTGTAGAGGTAGACGAGTTTCCCATTGTAAGATGATCGCCACCATCGAACTTCTGATATGAGGAAAACATCTTGCTATCAGTACAGATATATGACTTGCAGCCCTAGTGTCTACCCACCATTCTCTCGGATTCCCAACTAAGTTAGCTTCAATTACCACTGCTGAGAAGTTCATCTCTGAAATCTCATCAGTCAGCTGCTCATCTTCAGTGACATGGGCCTCATTTTTCTTTTTCTTGCCATTGTCCTGAGACTTCTTGTTTCTCCAGTCCTTTGCCATATGACCGCTTTTTCCATAATTGTAGCACTTCCCCTTGAACTTCTTGTTAGCTTGGGAAGAATCAGCTCCATTGTTCTTTATCTTTTTGCTACACTTTACACCCTCGATGATGTTGGCCTTAGACTCCATAGTCTTATAGTTGGCCTTCTCGGACTTCATGTTGTCCTCTTCGATCCTAAATCGAACTCTAAGGTCTTCAAGACTCATCTGTTTCTTTTTGTGTTTCGGATAGCTCTTGAAGTCCTTCCATGATGGAGGCAACTTTTCAATGATGGTGGCAACTTGAAACGTCTCACAGAGTTTCATCTCTTCATCCAATATTTCATGAATGATCAATTGCATTTTACCCAACTGAGACATTTCCGTTCTTGAATCTATCATTTTGTAGTCTAGGAACCTACCCACGATAACTTCTTTTGCCCGACATCCTCGGTTTTATATTTCTTCTCGAGAGATTCTATAAGAATCTTCGCAGAAATCATGCCTTAGTACACATTGTACATGGTATTGTCAAGTCCTCCCAAAAGGTAGTTCTTACACAAGAAGTCGCCAGACGACCATGTCTCTTCTCGCAATTGCTTGGCTGTTTCCGTTTCTCCCTCCATATGACCCGGAGTATCTTTGAGGTACTTAGCCAACTGGAGAGTTGTCAAGTAGAACAATATTTTACTCTGCCACTGTTTAAAGTTTGCTCCACCAAACTTTTCCGGTTTTTCTCCATGAGCGACCGATATTGAGATGTTTCTGCTAGCCATATGTAACTGAAAAAATCAATAGTGATCAATAAGTCTACAAAAGACAAATTGTACAACGATCAACAAATGATCTTGTTCAAGTGATATACCAAGTATTCACTCATTGTTTTATTGGACAGTAGTACCAACAAACACAAGTCCTTGAATTTATGACTAAGGTTTCTTATAATAAGTAAATAAAGGAATATTCCCAAAGGACAGGGGGGTCTGGAGTAACCACTTAAGTCCATGACCACTTAGGGTCCTATCGTCTTTTTGACAGAATATCCTTTAAACACTTCCTCAATAGAATCTCTTAGGCATTCAATCTTAGTATTACACTTTTAATTTCACGATACAATGTGTATATATTTATATATGTGTATTTGTGTGTAAATCAATCAATATTGGATATAATTACTTGTGTAAGATTACACTTTTAATTCTCAACCAAGTATGCAACACACAATTAAATTTCAACTTTATCACTATGTGTATGCTTGTGATAATTGAACACCCTAATAATAACTTAAATCTATACTACCAAGTTTATTGTACTACATTATTGTTAGGGATATGCCCTATACCCGACTTGTGGATGGGCTATATGTACATGTATTTGTAATATTTTCATTAATTAATAAAATGGAAATCTTTATTATATGTGTCTTACATAACTTATATGAATCATCAACACTGTAATAAAGCTCTTGGAGTAATAAGACGATGGCTTCCACGCCTTATGAGAATCATTACTCTTAAATGTTCATAGTCATAGTTTTATGAATAATCTGGGCGTTCACAAAGCGAAGAGACTGGCATGATGATATGATCTGCCCTTAAGTGGGGTAGCCGATCTCATAGGCTACTAGCGGAGATCCGTCCGCTTGGTGTATCACATGGATGCATGAGTTGCTCGTGTCCATCGAACTGACCTCCGAAAGTTTTCATATGGAGTGTTTATTTCATGTGTCAGTGAGAACTTTAATGTATCGATTATATGACTAGTCCTTAGACTTGAGGTCTTTACAATCTTATGTGTGGATCAAATTGTTAGGGATTCTCGGGTCGGGCGCAACGGAAACTTGGGTCGAGCTGAAATCGTATTTCAAAACTTTTTCAAAATACCGAGTAGATTATTCAATATATAATATGAATAATCTATTCAGATTTCACCTAAACCCAAAATTAATTACTCATGTGTATGATCCAATCAGATGAAGTAATAATCCGACCACAAAAGGCCCTTTGTGCCGTCCACATTAGGTCCGACCAGACGAGGTCCGACCACATTAGTGTCGACCACATTAGGTCCGACCAGACGAGGTCCGACCACATAAGTGCCGACCACATTAGGTCCGACCACATAAGTGCCGACCACATTAGGTCCGACCAGACGAGGTCCGACCACATTAGTGCCGACCACATTAGGTCCGACCAGAAGAGGTCCGACCACATTAGGTCCGACCACAGTCAAACAGAAGAGTATTTTACATGCATCATATACAAATCCAAATACTCAACATAAATGAAAAGCCAAAAGGTGGTACAAGGTCAGAAACTTGAAACCAACACTTAAATCAAGTTTCTAAAACACCATTACAAGCCTCACCACAATGAAATAATTATAGAACAATTCTAGGTCATCTAAGAGTGGGTCAATAACTCTAGAATGACAACTAGTTTCTTAACCATCAATAGAATACTTATTAACTCATTAGTAACATTCTATGATCTTTATACATGCTCAACCCTTTCCAAAACCTTCCATTCTCCAAAAATACATAGAATAAAGAATAGAAAAACATAAGAACATCACAAGATGAAGACCACAACAAGAGGAACATTTTTCTCTCCAATGAAGTTGGAAATACTTACTAAATTCCAAGCTTTTCCTTGTTTTTGCTTTTCTTTCTCTCAAGCTTCTATGTCTTCTTTCAATGGAGTTTCAGGTAAAGTGTGAAAAGGTTATTAAACCCTAAATGAAACAAAACAATATATACTTGTGTATTTTTTGCCTTGGCCGAAAATTGCCAAAGGAAATTAACAAGAAATTTGTTTTAATTTCATTTGAATTTCAACTTGCAACTTGATTAAATGATCATTACATTTTAATGATAAATTCAACCAAGTCAACAATTTCAACTTAGCCATTAAAACAAATATCATAACTTTAAAATATCTATACTTTAATTAATTTAATCATTTAACAATTAAATAATCAATTAATTAATTAAATACAAATATATTAAATATATGTATAATATTTACATTAAATATTAAATACATATATTCATTTATGATATTAGTTAAATATCTCATTTTGACAATTAATTAATGTGTATTTGAATTAATCAAGTATTAAATGCAAATACACAAAAAATTAAGGAAATGACTATCGGGTCCCATCACATGTATTTTGCGTTTAACCTTTAAACGACTTTATAAATAATCAATATTATTTATATATGTTGCCCTAGTGCTCTACGAGTATATTTCATTAGTGAGACTCTCTAGATTCAGGCATATCCGTCACGAAATCCAATTTCGTGTCCATAATTTATCCACCCGTAAATTATGACGACCCCGGATAAACTCGCTGAATCATACAGGTCGAGGTCATGGCAAATGTATAATTCCTCCGTTACAGGTATCCGGATAAATCCCAGAGATATAGATGTAAACGTCAAATCTCTATGGGGATTATCCAGTCGACTATTCTATTAGCAATTTCTAAGAGAATGTTTAGAACTAGCTTCTAAACTTTACCACGGGCCCATGGTTTTATCTGATTGCTAATCATATGGACTACCTATGCTCTGGTACATAGAACTGACGGATCCTATCTTGATACACATAGGACTACCTACTCAATGTCAGTTGCGACGCTTTTGCAACAGTACCATGACTAATCATTCTTAGGTCCGACTAGACGAGGTCCGACCACAGTCAAACAGAAGAGTATTTTACATGCATCATATACAAATCCAAATACTCAACATAAATGAAAAGCCAAAAGGTGGTATAAGGTCAGAAACTTGAAACCAACATTTAAATCAAGTTTCTAAAACACCATTACAAGCCTCACCACAATGAAATAATTATAGAACAATTCTAGGTCATCTAAGAGTGGGTCAATAACTCTAGAATGGCAACTAGTTTCTTAAACCATCAATAGAATACTTATTAACTCATTAGTAACATTCTATGATCTTTATACATGCTCAAACCTTTCCAAAAACTTCCATTCTCCAAAAATACATAGAATAAAGAATAGAAAAACATAAGAACATCACAAGATGAAGACCACAACAAGAGGAATATTTTTCTCTCTAATGGCTAAATTCCAAGCTTTTCCTTGTTTTTGCTTTTCTTTCTTTGAAGCTTCTATGTCTTCTTTCAATGGAGTTTCAGGTAAAGTGTGAAAAGGTTATTAAACCCTAAATGAAACAAAACAATATATACTTGTGTATTTTTTACCTTGGCCGAAAATTGCCAAAGGAAATTAACAAGAAATTTGTTTTAATTTCATTTGAATTTCAACTTGCAACTTGATTAAATGATCATTACATTTTAATGATAAATTCAACCAAGTCAACAATTTCAACTTAGCCATTAAAGCAAATATCATAACTTTAAAATATCTATACTTTAATTAATTTAATCATTTAACAATTAAATAATCAATTAATTAATTAAATACAAATATATTAAATATATGTATAATATTTACATTAAATATTAAATACATATATTCATTTATGATATTAGTCAAATATCTCATTTTGACAATTAATTAATGTGTATTTGAATTAATCAAGTATTAAATGCAAATACACAAAAAATTAAGGAAATGACTATCGGGTCCCATCACATGTATTTTGCGTTTAACCTTTAAACGACTTTATAAATAATCAATATTATTTATATATGTTGCCCTAGTGCTCTACGAGTATATTTCATTAGTGAGACTCTCTAGATTCATGCATATCCGTCACGGAATCCAATTTCGTGTCCATAATTTATCCACCCGTAAATTATGACGACCCTAGATAAACTCGCTGAATCATACAGGTCGAGGTCATGGCAAATGTATAATTCCTCCGTCACAGGTATCCGGATAAATCCCAGAGATATAGATGTAAACGTCAAATCTCTATGGGGATTATCCAGTCGACTATTCTATTAGCAATCTTTAAAAGAATGTTTAGAACTAGCTTCTAAAATTTACCACGGGCCCATGGTTTTATCTGATTGCTAATCATATGGACTACCTATGCTCTGGTACACAGAACTGACGGATCTTATCTTGATACACATAGGACACCCTGAGGATCTATCTACACCCAACGAACATGCGGAGGTCTGATCTAAATAGATCGGTGACATGACTGCCATCTAAGTATAGAAGATGTCTCATGTGCCCACAATGGCATCTCAAGTCTAAGAATCAAAAGTGCTACTCAACCCGAGAATATTCTTATTGACGTTGGTGTACCATCCATTAAGAATCTTCGGTGAGTCGTTCAGTGTTTATCCGCTATAAACACCCACACGTCTATACTAGTCTCCAAGACTAATGGTTCATTGAGAACCAATTGGAATCATATATTCCAATATACGACATGTACCGGTCTCAACGGGTTTACTTTACTGACCAAGTAGTGTAAACCTTGACCAGGAACTGTCTGAGAATGAGAACGTCATGATACTACTCAATGTCAGTTGCGACGCTTTTGCAATAGTACCATGACTAATCATTCTAAGGTCATTACGTCTTTACCATATATAAAGATAGATTATATTATAGAAACTGCATATATTATTCATAATAATAATTTTTACAGAAGTATTCAAAAGAAATACAACCGGGAATTGGCGCTCTGAGCACCAACCCAAACACAAATAACTTTGACATTCTCCTTCCCCGGTTCAAAAGATCCGGTAATAAGGGTATGCTTAGGTCATTTATTGAAACACATGAAGTTTGTAAAGATATAATAGAGAATCGCCACTCTCTCGGATACTATTTTCTTATAAGAGTAGTATTCCAGTTCGTAGTTTGATATGTGTGATCAGTGCCTGAGACTGTGGCCACAACGGAAGAATCATGTGAGATTCTTGGGTTAGCACGATTCATGACACTATCAATATCATACCTTTGACCATATGGGTAGACATTTTTTGTACCCTAGGTCAATAGGTGGGGATACAGTGAGGCGAGGGACCGTATCATATATATATCGCATACAGAATGGGTATATATATCTTTCCTTCTCATTTGGAGGCCTTTTCATGTTGCTAGATGTCAACCTTGGTCATTGAAATCGAACGACCATCTGATCGGAGGATAATTTATGTTCGATTAAATTATCACGATTCATTTCATGTCCAACTTGAGGGGAATCCAAAAGGTCACACACAACAAAGTCAAAACCAGTGGTTAACAGTGCACATTACATATTTAACAACATATATGATTGCTGTAGGAATTGTTCATAAATGGTTCAATGTGTTTAATTATTGAACATATCATTTATGAGGTTCCATAGTGGTTTAGAGATTGGTGAATGACGATAGGGGCACTTTGGGAATTGGAATAAATAAATATGAAAAAAAATTACTATTCACGTGAATAGTAATGCGTGAATAGTACCGCGTGAATAGTAAAATTTTTTAATTTAATTTTGTTATTTGTTTTGAATTCCAATTCGGCCCAAACTCTTATTATGATTTTATAATCTCATTAAACCACTAAATTAAGATCCAATGGCTAAGATTAAATTGGCTTTTATCCCACATCAGATTCTTAATTAATTTTGTTGTCTTTGGAGCACTATATAAACCCAAAGAATTCTTCACAAATTTTTACACCAAACCTTTCAAATCTTGGGTTAATATAAGTTAGCAACTCTAAAGTTTTAAGAGTAAGCCACTGATTTTGAGGATCCTTAAGTCTAATTGACTAGAGGAACCTCGAGTTAAAAGTTTTGAGGTATTTGCCTAGGCTAGCACCAAATTGGAGGGAGGACTGGATGAGTCTACGGTTCAAGTAAGTAATTTTCTTTCTTTATTTTATTTAGAGTTCTTATAATAGTTATCATGTTTAGGTCTATGTTATTTGCATGTTTTATGAGTTTTATGCTTAGAATATATAGTAACATGCCTAGGCTTGTAGAATAATCAAAACAAATGGGTCTTGGGCAAAGGAAAAACGGCATCATAATTATTTATTTTTCCGCTGCGTACTCGCGGCCGCTTCCCAACAGGTATATGATTTTCCTAAGTTAATATTATGACGATATGAATTAATCTAATTCTATTTCAATTTAGAAGCAATTATAGGACTACTTCGTTAGTGTCGCGTTCGTTTCTTCGTTCGAATGAAACTATCCAGTGTATGCACGTTCGTGTAGCGTTCGAGAACGCATTTGAATGAAATGTTCCAGAGTGTTCACGTTCGTGTGGCATTTGAGAACGCGTTCGAACGAAATGTTCCAGTGGGTTTACATTCGTGATGCGTTTGAAGACACGTTCAAACATTCTTAGGCAGAGGACTTGCGTTCGAGTTGCGTTTGAATACGTATTCGAACGTTCTTTCGGAAAATGAATTTTTGGCCTACACGTTCGTCGGGCATTCGAACGCCCTTGCATATTTTTCATGCACATAATACTTTTTCCATAAAATTTCTTATTAAAACATGTGAATTTTCATCTAACAACAATAATGCTATTAAGTTCTTAAGATTGTTGGGGAATTAGTGTGTCATTAAATGAAAATAACATGCATTAAACAAATCAAACCAGAACAAACAAACATCAAACCAATTTATGCCAACATTGCACATAAACCCTAAAACTAAGTGAATTGTGAAAAACCTGGAAAATGATGAAAATTATATGGTCCAAATCGAGTTTCCTCTGTCCTTAAGAACTTATTAGCCCCGTCTCGGTGCTCTACGGATTTTATGGCTAATGTCGTCCCATGATAACTTTGATTCCTCTTGTTCAAGGGGCACTCCTTAACAAGATCTCGAACTGGGACAATGGTGGAATCTCTCTCTGACTCTAAAATAAAAAATGTAGTGACTCAAGACTTCTTATTTCTGGATGCTAAGAATGATCATGAAGGCTCATATTTAAAGGCATGAAAGGGTGCCATAAGGGCACTCTTTGGTTTGGGATGTAACCCTCCTAATGGTTATACCCCTTCCATACACCATTTGGAGCCTTGGAGTGTTCTTCTGATTTTTGGAGGACATCTCCTTACATGTTGGTAACCTTCCCATAGGGCACCACCCAAGGGACATGACCCTCATTCATCCAAACTTAATATTTAGAGAATTACAACAAATCAAACTAATAAAATCAAAATAAACTCGCACATCTAGCATAACTCCCTACTAATTCTTAATAAAATAGATTGTTGGACAATTATGACCCATAGTGTCACTATTTGTACAGATCATGGTGTTGTTGTAAAAATTAACTATGTGACAAAGGAGATTGCACTCTTATCATTTGTGATTAGATCACCTAGATGTAAAAATGATAGGAGGTCCTTATGATTTGTTCCTGGATTGAGAATGATATGAGACATTATCAATCCATGAAGGATAAATCAATAAATATCCCTAGTCAGTGTGTTATCGAGATCAGACATCGATAAATACGTAAAAGACTAGTATTACACTTTTGTACGTTTGTGAGGGCACAACGACATAGTTCTCACATATTTGGGTATAAGATACTCATGCAAGTGTAATAGGAGGTTGTGTTTTACCGATGGTACGGGAAACAGCTTCGCTCTTGATAGACCCCCTCAGAATTCCATTGGTAGTATGACTATGTGTCTATGGAAGTCCGAAATCAGGGTAGGTGTATTTGGTCTTAACCTGAGACTTGCACCGCTAATACTTGCGACAATCAGTATAGTTTGGTTGCGGTCATCCAGGACTTTAACACGTTCTGTGTACGCCAATGCTGGGTATATTGAGAATCGTAGTGTATTGGGTGTGATGTCGAGATGGAAGTATCACTCCAGTCATAGTGGAGATGATGATCACATAGGATACGAAACTCGTTCTCTTATATGCTCGAGCTATCGGGATATTATGACTAGGTCATGTTTATCCGATTATAGAGACTAGTTACCAGAGATCCGACATGTGCTTCGTACGGGGCATACACAATTCCAGCCCCAGGCCTAGCACGTGATCATCCGATACTGGATCGACATACACAATACTATGTATACTACACCTGATATAGATCCTTATTCATGTAAGGATATTTCCGGAGAATTGGGTAGGCATGGCGCTTTGCTAGAAGCCAACCTTGTCTTGTAAATCGGTAAAACGTAGTACTTGGTACTTACGTGTTCGGATAGTCCGACGACCAAATTTACTGCCAAAATATCTGGGGATCTCATGGGTCACTTCCCAAAGATTCACCGATGACGTATGACTCGCACTCTAAATTAATCTGGGATTAATTAGAAGAGAGAAAATTAATCTGGGATTAATTGCAGAGATATTTTATCTGGGATAAAATATCAATTAAAGAGAGATAACCATTAATTTGGAATTAATCGAAGAATTATTATATTCGATATATTAAACGAAATTAGATTTTGACGCGGAATTAAAAATAGATTTTAATTCGGGAGAACGAATTAATTTAGAATTAATTCGTTAGCGACGTGAATAGTAATTATGCTAGGCATGATTATTTAATTAAATTAGATTTAATTACGTCGCAACGGAAAATTCGTTAATTTGGAATTAGCGAACCCGAGCCCGTGATTATTTGCGAGCGCATTCACATTTCGAATTCGAGTGCGGCACGCAAGTCAAATCAAGCGTCAAATCACTAGTCGCATCTAGCATCACATCATTCGTCAATCAAGTGATGGATGTCTTTCACTTTGAGTGATTGACGCAAGTCACTATTCATGAGTGAAGTGAGTTGATAGAAGTGGTTGGTGCCATTATTGCTTGACTTTTTGAAAGCCAAATGCACATGAAATGAATTTGAAATTCACATGTGTGTATTAGATACACAAATTTGGAATCAAACCATACAATTCTCTCATTCTCTCATCGCTCTCTCTCTCGCCCATGGGGCAGCATTTCTTCAATGGTTTTGGCAGTGAACTGCCGTGAGCCAAGAGGAAAAGGGAAGCTTAGAGTCATGATTTTGTGGCAAAATTGGGAGTGCTAGCACGCTACGAAGTCATGCGAAGGTGATAGGGAAGTCCACCCATGAGCCGGGAATCGTTTGACGAAGCTTGGAGCTTGAAAGATGATCCAAAAACCGAAAATGGTGGAGCTCAAAAACTGCACTGCCGAGCAGAAATCAATTTTTGTTGCTTGCCGCGTCGCTCAACCGATCGATGTTAGTATTCTGCAACTTCGTCGTTGTTATTCACACATGTTTTCTTGCTTTTGATTCGATCCTTGGGACCGTAGAACTCCAACAATGGTATCAGAGCGTTCTTAAAAGCATAAAACGAATTTAGGGCTTAAAATTTGGGTAAATTGTATTTGAGCATGATTTGAATAAATTGGATGTTTGAGTATGCTTAATACATGTTTAATTAAGGATTGATTGGATCAATTTGATTAAATTATGTTTGGAACATTTTCCCCCAATTTTTGGTGTTGGCCGAATGTCACTAGCCCTAAAAGTCTTTGGTGATTTTTTGTTTTTTGATTCATTGGATGAGTTGGAAACAATCGGGAAATGTTGATTGCGGATTTAATTTGATTGAAACCGAATTGATTTGGAAAATCCCACTTGGCCGAGACTTTGAACATGGAATTGGTTTGATTTTGATCAAAATAGTGTTGGACACTAATTGATGTAAAAAGCATGATTAATTGTATAAATTGATGTTTTAGAAATGTTAATTTGGGTGATTAATCATGAAATACACTTTAGGTTAATTAAATGTGAAATTGGAATTTTTGTATTTAATTAATTGGGCCTTAAAATTGGATTTGGGCTTGTTATGTTGTAATGGGCTTATTGGGCTTTGTTGTACAAAGTTGGGTTTAGGAAAAATTGGTTGGATCCAATTAGGCCCAAAACCGCTTCCATAAAGCCCAAATGCGACTTAATGGACCTTTAAAGTTTAATTGGGCCTAATGGGCCGAAATTGATTTCTAGGCTTATGGGGTAACTCCCGGATTGGACTTTGGTTATCGGTTTGACCCGAGTTGACCAAAAGTCCACGCCTTGAAGAAATTAATTAAAAGCCCATTGGACTTTAATTAAATTGATGTTGGACGTTAATCGGGCTTTGAGACCCGTAACGATTAAATTTGGAATTTAAGTCGTAAAGGTTCGTAATAAAGTGTAGTATTTAATTTGGAATTAAATAATGAATTAGTATTAAATGCATATTAAATTGGATTTAATGTTGTAATTTAATTTAATTCGAGAATTCGTACTTTGAGTACTTTTTCGCAAACGAGTTTGACTCGAGCAAAATCAAATCGTTGTTTGAACATTGGATGGTCACTAATTATCAGATTAATTAATTTGATTAGATTGATTGATAACATGCTTGTGTGAATACATGGTTGCGATGCATGAATAATGTATATCGGATGGATATTAGATGGGTGGGAAAAATTTAAAAATTGTTGTAATAAATTTGATTTATTAATTGGACCTGCGTGTCCAGCCTTATTACCTCTCATTTCTTTATTCTCTTCTCACCTATTCCCCTCAATGCAAATGAGGTTTCTTTAGAAGTGTAGTGAAACGGGTAGAAGTAAATATATGTGCTAGCGGGAGAGAGAAAAAAGGAGAGATTTGATCTAGGATCAATGTAAGTATCCATCCGCATATCATTATTATTTTCATATGCGCTTTATTATGTGTTTAGAATGCATGTTTAAGGGTGTATGATGATGAGATCTTAACAAAGATAAAAAATTGGTTTCCAATTTGCACGCGAAAAACCCTCGCTAAATATTAAACGTCTTTCCTTCCATTGAGTGATTCTCACTCAAGATCCGAGACTGGCATTGGCTTGTTGGCCAAAGTCAAGGCCTTTGTCCGTCGAGGATGTGTTTGAATCACGAAGGCTTTGTTCCATATCAGTGTCTTGTCCAAGTTGTGGTTTGTTGCCAAAGTCAAGACCATTTCTTGTCCATCGACATTGATTACGAAGCTTTCCATGGTCAATGGGTCGCGCTTGACTGGGATCACTAAGTTTGTTGTGCCAAAGCCAAGGCTTAGTTGATTCAGAGGAAAAAGGTTAGGCAATACATTGGATGTATTGGCATATATAAGATATATGTTTCGGACTTGGATGTCCCCCTACCGGATCTAGGAATTGGATTGGATCCAATCGATCTTTGAGATCTACCTAGTTAATTATCATATAATTTGTTGGCCAAAGTCAAGATTGTGTGATATTTACGGGATCCTAGCCCACTAGGAAACACAGTTTCCCGAGTACTCGACAGAGGGTTAGAGGCTCTCCGAAAAATAGTGGGAGGCAAGAATTGAATTTGCAATATTCGTTTAATTACTTGCCATACTCGCTCATTCAAATATCATTCGTCAAATAAATTAAATGTTAGTTGGACTAATATTTAAATGTTGTTTTTAATAAATAGTTGGACTTTATTCAAACTATTCATTTATAGTTGATTTTATAATTGGATTATAGTAATCAATATAATTGATTTTAATCTATTAAATTATAGTTGATTAAATAGTTGGACTATTGTAATCATTATAATAAATAGTACCAAAATCGTTGATTAAATAGTTGGACTATTAAATCAAGATATAAATGAAAGATTGACATTTAAAACATAATCCTAGGGAAAATGTATTTAAATGGTTTAATTTTCAAATGGGAAAAAGTTTCAGGATGGTCCTCGAAATAATAAGTTACTTTATTTGTTAAAATAACATATTATGCCTAAGCCTAAGCCGAGTTAAGCAAACAGTAGGGCATAATCTTTGGAAGATTTATGTAATGATAACTTAAGTGCTTAATCCATTAAGCTTGTCACGGTAAACTCCCTAATTTCTGAATCAGAACTAAGGATTAGATCCTTAAAGTATGATAATGAAATTGAAGGATCTTCATAAATCTATACTTAGATTTTAGAAATACTAAATTGCAATAGTAAACTCTTGGAGAGTTAATGACTATTCTCAATGAGATAAAGTCAATTTTTACAATAGCCAAGTAGCGCAAGGCGTACCTTACATCGATATTCTAAGAAGGCCAAGGCTTGGCCAAAGGCTTCTGGAATGTTGAAAAGGGCAAAGGCAAGATCATTATAATCTTCTGGGAAGATAAAAGACATATCCCAAAATGTCTGCCTAAAATGTGGCAAACGTGATCGCGGAAGCGTGACTGCCGTTTGGACAAAGCAGACATAAAGGAATTGAAGACGACCAAGGCTCTGACTTCAAATATGTTTGTCATAAACATATTCACTACTAGTATTAAAATTGGATTTTAGATACTTAGTGTGATACATAAATATATACTATTGTTCAGAATCTACTGTGAGTAGGATACTGACTTCAGTTGAGATTTATCTGCGAATTAGAAACGGGACGAAAGTCGCTGTTTTACCGAGATACCTAATTTTAGGAACTACCCTTCGGGTGTGTACCTAAAATTGGAAACTGTTATAATGTAAATAGTTTGACTAGATACATTATCTCTATATCAGTGTTTAATCCGTTGCAGATTGACCTTTATATTCTAGAACACTAAAGTGTTTTATTATATAAAGATGATATTGAGATAAAACACATTAGATGTGAATAACAGAATTTATATTTTGAATATAAATAAATCTCAAATATATATAACATGACACAAAAAATAACTTAAACTGATTTGATCAGAAGAAACTAATTGTGGCATTGTTGTCTGGGACACAATCAAACAAGACTCGTATATCCACAATTTTTAAGAGTGGATACTATGACTGATTTGATCATATTCAAATAAAGTCTACGAATCTAGTTTATTGGGCAAAGTGCCTTAAACACCTTTACTTGATAAAAGTGTAAATGCCACTGACCTGTTAGCCCTAGTTCATAGTGAAGCAAGTGGGCCCATGTCTAGCTAGGCTAGAGGTGGATATGAATATTTCGTGACCTTTACGGATATGGCATCGCGTTATGGTTATGTGTTTCTTTTGAAGATCACAAATCAGAAACTTTTATAGTTTCGACACGAAATAGACAAATAGATCAGCTAAAGTATTAACACCGTCAGGTAAGACCGTAATGGAAAATACTTAAGCTATAAGTTTCTAATATACTTGAAAGAGTGTAGTATTCTTTCAATGAGGACTCCTCCTGGAACACGTCAATTTGACGGTGTGTCCGAACGGATAAACCGAATTTGTTAGACATGATAAGGTTGATCATGAGTCGCTCTGAGCTACCATTTCCTTCAACGGATAAGCATTAACAGTGCAGAACTTATTTAGAATAAGGTTTCATTAAAATCTGTTTGACAGATATCATATTAGATATGAACGGGAAAGAAACCGGGTTTCACATTCCTGATAATTTGGGTATGCTTGGCATATGTTTGGATGATACCAAACTAGAACCCAAATCGGATAAGTGCCAATTGTAGGCTATCCTAGGGATACCATAAGTATTGTACTTATACAACTCACGAGAGAACAATTAGATTGTTGCTCACCATGCGGTTTTCCTAAGAGGAATACCGATATGCAGTGGTAAGTGGGAGTATAGTAAAACTCGATGAAAATCGGAGTAATACTGTTCAAGGCACCGAATCCTAATGGAACACAAATAGTTCATCAAGGATGAAACTATTACCATTAATCTTCATATACACAAGAATCGCGCGTATGTCGGAGAGAGTCAGAAAACAACCTGGGGTATGGGTTTCTGATCTCACCTCATAAAGATGTCAATCTTATTGAGGTATACCAACTGACTACGTATGAGGAAGTGATACAAGGTATCGACTCCCTATCATGGCAAAGTGTCAAGAATCCGAAATGGATTCCATGTATATCAACAAGTTTGGATACTAGTTGATGTACCACAAGGCATTGTGCCTATTAGTACTATTAGTCTTCAAGGAAGACATACATGGAAGGCAATATACCAACGTGTAAAGCTAGGCTTTTAGCGGAAAGGTATCGTTATCAACATTGTGTTGATTACGATTAAGCCTTTTACCTGTTGCCACGTAAATCCATTTGGATAATGCTTGCTAATGCTGCATGTTTCATTAGTGAAATATGTCAGCTGAATGGCAAAATCGCTTTCCTGAAAAGGAAACCTTTAGGAGGATGTTTACAATATCCTGTCGGTTTGTCGTACCATAACTAGCAAACAAGGTTTGCGGGTTATTCGATCCATGTTTGGATTGAAGCAAGCATTAGGTTCTTGGAATTGTCGTTTGGTGTAATCATAATAGTTTATGATTTAATTCAAAACGAAAATGATTCTTGTGTATATAAAGAGGTTAGTGGGAGCGCACTGACAAGACTGTCCTATATATTAATGATAATATGTCATTTCTTGGAAATGATATTCCCATAAAACTATCGGCGAAAGCTTGGCTTTCGAAAACTCTCCTGAGAATTCGTACATTGAAAAATGTACATGACCTGGTGTCTCATATGCTTTGAGCATATGGATTCACAATCAGGCCAATCCAAGTGATAGTCACTGGATTGATGTTAAGAACATCCGTTAGTATCTTAGAGATCTAAGGATGTTGCCTTAAATTAATGGAGATGGAGAATTTGAAGTGACTGGGATCACTGTAGCAAGTTTCCTAGCCGATAAAGACGACTATAAGTCGCAAACGGTACTATATAGTTTGAATAACGAAACAGTCAGCTGGAAATCTTCAAAGCAAGATACTGTTACCGAATAAACAACAAATGCGGGTCATTACTGCAGCTAAGGCAGCAATAGAAGCAATTTGGGTCGATAACAAATCTAATTAGATTAGATATAATTCTTTTAGCCGCTGAGCTAGGCTACAGCACATGCTAAAGAATTAATGGTCTCATCAACGATCTAGATACATACTTCGATATTCATCTGATTCGTTCAGATCATACATCGTGGCGATGTGATGATCGAATAAATCGCATCAGATGATAATCATGCAAATCCACTAACGAAGCGTTTTTCTCAGCAGTTTGAGCCAACCGAACAAAGTTTGGGTGTCAGACACTCGAGTGACTGGTTATAGGCCAAGTGGGAGATTATTGGACAATTATGACCCATACGTCACTATTTGTACAGATCACGGTGTTGTTGTACAAATTAACTATGTGACAAAGGAGATTGCACTCTTATCATTTGTGATTAGATCACCTAGATGTATAAATGATATGAGGTCCTTATGATTTTTTCCTGGATTGAGAATGATATGAGACAGTATCAATCCATGAAGGATAAATCATTAAATATCCCTAGTCAGAGTGTTATCGAGATCGGACATCGATAAATACGTAAAAGACTAGTATTACACTTGTGTACGTTTGTGAGGGCACAACAGCATAGTTCTAATATATTTGGGTATAGGATATCATGCAAGTGTAATATGCAAGTGTAATAGGAGGTTGTGTTTTACGGATACGGGAAACAGCTTCGCTCTGGATAGACCCCCTCGGAATTCCATTGGTAATATGACTATGTGTCAATGGAAGTCTGAAATCAGGGTAGGTGTATTTGGTCTTAACCTGAGACTTGCACTGCTAATACTTGCGACAATCAATATACTTTGGTTGCGGTCGTCCAGAATTTAACAGGTTCTGTGTACGCCAATGCTGTGTATATTGAGAATCGTAGTGTATTGGGTGTGATGTCGAGATGGAAGTATCACTCCAGTCATAGTGGAGATGATGGTCATATAGGATACGGAACTTGTTCTCTTATATGCTCGAGCTATCGGGATATTATGACTAGGTCATGTTTATCTGATTATAGAGACTAATTACCAGAGATCCGACATGTGCTTCGTACGAGGCATACACAATTCCATCCCCAGGCCTAGCACGTGATCATCCGATAATGGATCGACATACACAATACTATGTATTCTATGTCTGATATAGATCCTTATTCCTGTAAGGATATTTCCGGAGAATTGGGTAGGCATGGCGCTTTGCTAGAAGTCAGCCTTGTCTTGTAAATCGATAAAATGTAGTACTTGGTACTTACGTGTTCAGATAGTTCGACGACCGAATTTACTGCCAACATATCCGGGGATCTCATGGGTCGCTACCCAAAGATTCACCGATGACGTATGACTTGCACTCTAAATTAATCTGGGATTATTAGAAGAGAGAGAAAATTAATCTGGGATTAATTACAGAGATATTTTATCTGAGATAAAATATCAATTAAAGAGAGATAACGATTAATTTGGAATTAATCGAAGAATTAATATATTCGATATATTAAACGAACTTAGATTTCGACGCGGAATTAAAATTAGATTTTAATTCGGGCAAACGAATTAATTTAGAATTAATTCGTTAGCGACATAAATAGTAATTATGCTAGGCATGATTATTTAATTAATTAGATTTAATTACATCGCAACGGAAAATTCGTTAATTTGGAATTAGCGAATCTGAGCCCGAGATTATTTGCGAGTACATTCGCATTTCGAATTCGAGTGCGGCACGCAAGTCAAATCAAGCGTCAAATCGCTAGTCGCATCTAGCGTCACATCATTCATCAATCAAGTGATGTATGTCTTTTACTTTGAGTGATTGACGTAAGTCACTATTCATGAGTGATGTGAGTTGATAGAAGTGGTGGGTGCCATTATTGCTTGACTTTTTGAAAGCCAAATGCACATGAAATGAATTTGAAATTCACATGTGTGTATTAGATACACAAATTTGGAATCAAACCATACAATTCTCTCATTCTCTCATCTCTCTCTCTCTCGCCCATGAGGCAACATTTCTTCATTGGTTTTGGCAGTGAACTGCCGTGAGCCAATAGGAAAAGGGAAGCTTAGAGTCGAGATTTTGTAGCAAAATCGGGAGTGCTAGCACGCTACGAAGTCATGCGAAGGTGATAGGGAAGTCCACCCATGACACGGAATCGTTTGACGAAGCTTGGAGCTTGGAAGATGATCCAAAAACCGAAAATAGTGGAGCTCAAAAATGCACTGCCGAGCAGAAATCAATTTTAGTTGCTTGCCGCGTCGCTCAACTGATCGATGTAAGTATTCCGCAACTTCGTCGTTGTTATTCACACATGTTTTCTTGCTTTTGATTCGATCCTTGGGACCGTAGAACTCCAACATAGATGTGTGTCGTTCTTTGATGTACATCGCTTTATTTTTTTTTTAATCACTTTACAATTACAATGAAAAAAGTCGAGGTGGAAGATATGACTTGATGTCAGGTGTCACGGTCCCAGTTTAAGGCTAGTAGATTCTACCACTTTGTAAAAGAGCTCATGTTTCGGGACACTTAATCAAAATCGTTCAAGTCAGATATATCTCTCATGGGCCTTTGTACTGCTGATATTTTGTTAATGAGGTACTATTTTGAAGTTTTTCGGGAGATTTTGAAACATGCTCGCTTGTCGCTAGCCGCGGGCCAAGTTTTGATGCATTGTGAAGGAGCTTTTGCTCCGAGGTGCCAGACCGAGTTGGACCAAGGTCATGAGTGAAGCCTATGGTCACATGTACTGAGAATATTTCTGCCGTGGAGTTTAATTTTGAGATTTGTGATGAACATTAAAAAGTGTACACATAATAAAAGAGAAATTAATCATTTTACACTTATAATTTCATTAATCCCCTTAATTTAGTACGTTTGTAAAATAATAATTAAATTTACATTTTATATATTTTTATTATTTTTTATTTCGTATGTAGGTGAAATAATAATTTGGATGCATAACTAGAAAAAAAATGACTTGACATTTGGATTTTGGAGGTCAGAAATTTGGAAGGGCGCTCTGACAGTGTACAATTTCAGAAATTCCATCTTTACACAAGTTTCGTGTATTGGCCGTAACATTTTACTCTGGCATCGGATTAAGGTGATTCAAGTTCCAGATGAAAGACAACGCAAAGATCTACAAAGTTGAAGTTTATAAGATTTTCTAATTCTGCAGTTTTCAAGGTCGAAATAGATGAAGAGGTCACGTGTATTGCATGTAATTTTAATTATTAGAAAATAAATAAATAAATAAATGTCAAAATTTACTATAGGTGGCTTGTGAAAAATATTTGCTACATGATCAAAAAAAATAAGAAAAAGTCAAAAAAGAAAAAGAAAAAGAAATTAGTTAAAGTTTGTTGTTTGTATATGATTTGGAAAGTTGTAATGAATAATTGAAAGATGAGAACTTCTACTATAATAGAGGTGCTCACCTCTCATTTTTCTTCATGCTTTCTTTCAAAGTTCTCTTGTAAAATTTGGGAGAGAGTATCTTGTGTGTTTTATTTTTTAAGCTTTCTTGTAATTTCTTTTTCTTTCGGTAATAAAATTATGCGTTTTTTCTTCAAATCATTAGTAGCTAATTTCATCCTGCTGGGCTAAAGAGTGAAGCTCTTAATATGAGAATATAGATTAATATTATTTATGTTATAATATATAAATTGTAATCTGAATAAGTAATTTAAATCTGGATTAATTATTGACAAACTTTGATACCGCCTATATGGCTGGTTTTATTTTTTGGGCATAATTGAGTACCTAACTATACTTGTTATAGACAAATATTATCACCACCTTTATGGCTGGTTTTATATGTTTTGGCATAATTAATTCTTGAATTAGATTAACTGGGTAATAATAACAATTTGTATATTATAAAAAGTAAGTTTTCTCTATATTTGAAATATTAAGAGTGGATCTCCTAACCCAGCATTTTAATCTATTATTGTAGTTCAATTTAAAATTTTCCACATTTTAAACAAATCCAATATTTTTATTTCACTAGAATTGTTAATTTGTTTTACTAAATTTATTCCTTGTGGATCGACCTCGGACATACCGGGTTATTTTATTACTTCGACATTCTTATACTTGGGAGTAAAGAACCATTATTTGAGCGTGTTATGTTTTTTGTGCCGTTGCAGGAGAATATAATTTAGTAGATAGAATAATCCTTGTATATTTTTTTTTGTACTTTTGTATTTTTATATTTTTTATGCATATAATTTTCTTTCATCTTTCTGCATTTGTGTAGATCCAAAACGTCCTCATTGATCCTAAATGAATCCTGAACTCAGAAATCCCATATATAGACAGACATTGTTTTTAATTCTTCAAGGTTACAAGAGACAAAAAAATTAATGAAAATGAAGTTTGTATTTTGTCAAAGAATTTCTTGAACCATCTCTATCCAAAGATTCTTCCATAATTTTTTGTGAGAACTTAATTTGAGAGATTCAGAAAACTGAATGAGAAATTCAATTAAGATCTGGATTGATAAGAATTAGAGGACGTTTTTAGATCTAAATCACTGCATTTTTATTTTCTTTTCTTATTTGTTTCTTTTCACTTTTTGTTAGTTTTAATTTTAATTTTTTTCCCACTAGTTTATTATTTTATTTTTGTAAGTATTGTATTTGTATTTTTTTTTTAATTTTAGCATATAGTTTGTATTTAGTTGCATGAAATATTGGTCTCGATCATCTAGCGGTAGATTAAATAGAGAGTCTTCATCACCTTCATCATCTGTCAAAATGGCCGAGAACCAAATGAAAATCCACCTGCCCGAGTTGAAAATCCAGTTGATCAGGAAGAAAATGAGTATCAGTATGGCAATCTTAATGATCCTAGGACACTCAGACAATTCATGAATCCCGCTAGGACAAGATCACCATCTTGCATTATTTTCCCCCAGATGTAGCATGTTTCAATTTTAAGCCATGTGTCATCCAACGTTTACCCACAATCCACGGTTTAGAATCAGAAAATCCTTATCAGTATTTAAGGGATTTAAAGAGGTATGTAACACTTGCACATACCAAATTACAGCATGAATATAATTCGATTAAAGTTTTCTCCCTTTCTTTAAAGGATAAAGCTAAAATTTGGCTGCAGAACCTTAGGTCATGATCCATCCAAAGATTGGATGATTTACAAGAACAGTTTCTAAAAATATTATTTCCCCCTCATAAGACAAACTTCTTTAAGAGGAGAATC
>SKCR01050938.1:0-41185 GCA_019454045.1 Zanthoxylum bungeanum | reverse complement strand
CTTTCTTTCCTTTTGCTTGCATCAGATGTTTCAGAAATTTTTTCCAAATCCTGCATTACGAATACTAGTATGATGCGACTGACTCTTGTTTAATGATATTATTTTAGAAAGGAAAACTTTGAAAACAATTCGGCTTTCCTTTTAACAGCTGACCTGGTGTTTTAACTTCATGGCTGTGCTTTTATCTTCTTTCGAGCTTTCCTCCACATTATCTTCTTCGGCCAAGGAAGAAGAGGCACCTTGCTTCGAATGTTTCTCTATGTCCTGTTTTTCTATGCTTGTACTTGAAGCTTCTGCCTCAAATGCCTTGCATACCGACATGTGAATGAATTTTTGACTCGGTGAGAATTTTTAGGGAAAAGATAAAAGAAAGGATAAAGTACAAGACCATCAAACATGATACAGGTTATGTTTTAATGTAAGAGTTAGAAACAGCAGAGTTTTGAAATCCACATGCAATTTACCTGTTTGTCATGTTCATTTTTCACACTTTCCTTAACTAAAGGGACATCATTATCTATTCCTCTTGCAAGTAGCGCAAACTTGTGCTCATCTGCACCGCCTTTCTCTATGTTCTGGCTTCCTGTGTCCTCATCTTCATTAGCAGTTTGAGTTATATCACACTCCTACAAAAGGAAAATGGATGAGTAGTTGAATTAACAAATAACAACTTGGTACAACATTTATAATCTGAGAATTTGAAGTTGACAAGCTAATGTTGGATTATAAGTCTTGGTTACTTCTTGTTTGGATGTATGTGCAGTGATATCATCTTCTTTAGAAATCTGTTCCACTTTCTCTACTTCAAGTTCCTTAGGCTCCACAGAAGTTCCCTCTGTAATTTTCTTTTCGGCATCCTCACCTACACTGATCTCAAGTTCTACACATGCCTATACAAGGAATAACAGTTTCATTTCTCTAAAAAAAAGGGGAAAGGCAAAAAAGAGTAACAAGTTAAACATAAGTTCTTAAACCTCAGGTATCGGTGTGTCTTCCTCTTTTCCTTCTTCTTCAAAGCTTTGAGGTGGTTTGTCTTCTGTAGGTTCCCTTAAGCTAGTGTTCTTAGAATCGTCATATACCTGCAGCAAAGATGAGGGTTAACTTCATAAAGAATGACAGAGAATAAATATTAGATGCTTATTTAAAATATTGGATTTGAGTGAGAATCATGTCTTAAAATCAGACCTCTTCAGGTTCTTCCTTCTTTATCTCATCTTGAATCAGCATTTGATCCTTTTCTGACTTCAATTCCGAGACTATACCCTCTGTGCTTTTGCTTGCATCAGATGGCCCAGCAACTAGATCAGGATTCTGCATCAATATGCGGATGAAGTCATTAACTCGCATATGTAGACAAGTGATCAACAGATTGATGGAAAAGAAGAGATGATTGAAAAATCTTAGGACATGTTTGTTCACCTCCTCTGTCGGTATTTGGTTGTCCTTGGTGTCATTCTTCTCCTCTGTTTCTTTGTCATTATCATCTTTCCATGGAGCTTCATTAAGATCCTGAGAAGTTAATACCTCCATAAGGCAAGGAGTTTTATCAGCATTTGATATATATGCCTCATTTTCATCGGATATCACAGTGAATGACTGTTGATGATTCTCTTCAGGTTCAATTTCCTGCGGGATATGTTGTGAATCTTCTTGAAATATTGGTGGTTTAGTTTCACTGTTATCTTTCGCAGCAAGCAGCTCATTTTCACTGCTCTCTTCAGCCATCATGGCGGGGCCTTTGTCCTCGTCTCTTTTGTCCTCTGCCGAAGATTCTACTGCAGTTAGCTGGTTGTCTTCTTTCTGCAAACTGTCCCCTTGTTTCATCTGGGAAGTATCAAGAACTTCTGCAGTGCTCTCAATGGTTGTACTTGTTTCATGTTCACTACTCTCAGGCTCAGCAGTTCCTAATGTCCCAGAATTCTCAAAAATCTGCAGACGAATTTTGACTTTTAAATCAACAGAGGAATATGCATTAAATTTTAAAATAGAAACAAGCCAGTGATAACTTCATGGTTCAGCAACCTCTCGAGTGGACTTGTCTGCCTCCATTTTATCAGCTTCCAAGTTCTTGACAGGACTTTGTTCAACTGATTCTAATTCAGGTATGAGGCCTCTGCTATTGTTTTCTTCTATGATCTGTGGTCCATGGTTCTCTCCTTCCGACTTAGCCTTGTTTACATCGCCTTCAGAATTCTCAAGCGTTTCTTGTCCGATGCCATTGCCTTGATTGGAAATCTCAATAACTTTCTCATCATCTTGAGAGCTTTGTTCAATTTTTTCTTCTTCAACTTCTCTAGACAATGGTGAGATGTATGAATCGTTGCCTTGATTTGAAATCTCTGCAACCTTATCATCTTCTTGGGAGCTCCGTTCAATTTTCACTTCTTCAACTTCTCTAGACTGTTCAACATTTTTTTCCAGCTCTAGAGTTTGTTTTTTATCATCCTCTGCCTACACACGAAGTCAAGGTTGTACTTTTTTTAATATGGTTTAAACATATATTGAAAGAAAGTTGAAAAATGTGTTTGTGGGAACCTGAAGTTTGGGTGTTTCTTCTTCTTTTTCATCTTCGTAGGAGATTTGAAGTGGTTTTTCTCCAGTTGGTTCCTGTGCGATAGCTGTAGTACTACACTCTTCTTTTGTGTTATGTTTTTCAGTTTCCTCGTCCTTGCCACCATTATTAGACACTTTATATATCTGCATGACAGATGTGTTTAAATTTGTGACAAGTATCTTAGAAGAAATGAAACCAAAGTGTTTAAAAAATTGGAATTAAGTGAAATTTGACCTCTTCAGGTTCTTCCTTCTTTATCTCATCTTCCACCATCATTTTATCCATTTCTGAACTTGGTTCAGAGACCATACTCTCTTTGCTTTTGCTTGAATCAGATGTTTCAGCAATCTTTTCAAGATCCTGCATTACGGATACGAATGGATCCAAAAGCTTAAACTGATATGCAGCCCAGCACTAATATTTAAACTCTAATGATAGACAAGTGATACTTTAACTATGAAACAGATATGGCAATTTAAAAGTTTAGAATTTGTTTTCTCACCTCAGTGGCTGTTTTGCTGTCCTTAGTATCACTTGTTGCTTCCGCTTCTTTTTCTTCTTCTATCTGCAGAGCTTCTCCAAGGTTCTGTGTAGGTCCTTTCTCCACATCACCAAGAGTTATATCAGCATCTGTATTGAATGCCTCCTTTTTATCAGATGTCGTAGACAATGATTGTGGAAGCTTCTCTTCTGGTTCATTTTTCTGTGAGATATGTTCTAAATCTTCTTCAAATTTTGATGTTTTAGTTTCAATGTCATCTTTAACATCAGCTGGCTTAAAGTCATTGCCCTTTTCTTCAGCTACTGTTTCTGTTGGAGTTGGGTTCCTTCCTTCAGTCTGCAAAGTGTCTCCTTTTACCGTGGAAGCATCAACAATATCTCTGGGGCTTTCCATGTTTTTAATTGTCTCATGTTCATTGCTTTCAGTGGCTTCTGCTGTATCAGATTTCTCAGAAATCTACATATGAATTTGAATTTCAAATCATCAAACTAGATTATGAGACAAAGCTTGAAAAAGAAACAAGTTAGCTATAAGTTTACTATCCAGCTAACCTCTCCTGTGGAATCCTCCACTAAGTTCTTCACTGGACCTTGTTCAACTGATTCAAGTGCAAGGCATCTAATGCTGTTGTCGGCTGTCAACTGTTCTCTGATTTTCTCTCCTGATGAATGTTCTGCCATGTTTTTATTGCCTTCAGAACTCTCAACATTTGGTTTTTCAATTGATTCTGGTGAGATGTGTGTAACAGTGCCTGCTATGACCTGTTCATCAATAGTCACAATACTACCTGTGATCTTAGTTCCATTATTCACCTGCATTAGCAGATCAAACATGTTAAGATTGCAAATTAATTAGAATGTAAATAGCATTTGATTTTTTGTTAGTCCTTTTATGCATGTTATGATCAAACCTCTTCATTTGTGCTGCTTGTCTTTTCATTATCTTCTGCTATGCAGCTCTTGTCTTGACCTGTCAGTTCTGGTGCTAACTCCAGAGGGCTTTCTACTTGAATATTTTTCTCAGCCTTCTCATCTCTCAGAAGTACAGCATTGTCAACTTCAACTGATGTTCCAGCATCAACACCTACAGCAGGTATTTCAAGGCCATCAGTATCAAATTGCTCCCTCTCCCCCTCTCTCACAAACACATGGGGCAGTGACACAACACATAACCCAACTACACGCACAACCACCAATTCACGAGAAGACAGTAGGTAACTTATTAATGCACGCTAAATTCCAGTTTCTGTACTCGTCAGATGCAAAACTTAAAGAGTATCTTGTGGCCATGCTGAGACACTGATAGAGGCTGCGAATCACATACTAATTCTTTATTCTTTTTCTTTCTATCTAATTTTCAATGAGTTCCTTTTAATATGATGAATGAGTATTTCAAGAAGTGAAGAAACTATTACTAACAAGCAAAGTCAATTATAACTTCAAGAAATGATGCAACTTTTTTCGACCACCAGAATCAATTATAAATATGTGTCATTATGTTTAGGAATAAGGGGGAAAATGTTAAGTTGTGTATACTTTGTAAGCGCCATAGCACTTGATGAAGGATTTTGATGATGCAACGCTAGCGGCTTCGATGCATACCGGCTCCTGATACCGGCATATCGGTGTCCCTGCTCTGCCTTGGGGAAATTTTGCATGCTCTCTGGAACCGGGCTAGTCCATACCGGTATACCATACCGATCGTTTTGGAGTTTGCATAGCTACTGGAACCGGGACAGAGCATACCAGTTCCCATACCAGTTAGCTAACCGACATACCGGTCAATAATTCGGTTGGTCTGCGCTGTTATCTTCAACGGTCATATTCTTATAGCCGTTTAAATTGCAGGACCGGCATACCGGCCCCTGTAGACCAGCATAGAGGTCTCAGCTCAGGACAGAGAGCTGGGGGCATTTTTCACCTTCACTATATATTGAGCCCCAATTTCATTTTTGCTTAGCTCTAACACCTTCATGCATTTTCTTACAAGTAAAAACATAGAGTTAACTTAAACCTTCATCATCATACACTTTCTTCATAATCAAAGCTCACACACTACACCTTCATATCATTTAGTGAGTTGGATTTACTTGGGTTGGTAACGCACATCTTTAATCTTCTTTATCTTTTGCGAGTACTCAAGTGATATTGTAAAATCTTTTTATCTTAAACATTTGTGGTTGTGAAATCCCTTGTTGAGTGGGTATACTCACTTTTGGATAGCGGAAAGCTCCAAGCGCGGCTTGGAGGAGTGGAAGTAGACATTGTTGATCGAACCATTATAAATCCGATGTCAATTTCTCAAACTATATCTCTTTAATTTATTGCAAGCTTTATATTAAATTTTCATATTATTTCGCATAGCTTGCTATTGATAAAAATTGTTGGGTGTATTAATTGTAGAAATTGAAATCCAAGCTTAATCGGTAAAAGATACCATATAAGTAGCTTAAAATCGTAAAATAATTTTATTTCTGCAATATTTGGCCAATACCCAATTCACCCCCTCTTGGGTATAGTTAGTATTGTTTGAGTGCTTGTAGGTAATTTCATACTTATGAAGAATGATCTTTTAGACTCTATCACAAGAAACCCTGAAAGTTCTTGCTGTGAAGTATAGTTAATAGATATTTGGAATGAGAACTTGTAAACAAGTGTTGTTTCTAATGAAGGGTTTCTGCAGCTATAGTAATAATGGCTTCAGATTGTTTTAAACTTATGTTTTGCTTTATTTCATGTTAAGTGGAGCATGGAATGTTAATATAGAAATCCTAAATTTTCAAAATACTTACTGTTTGCTAGCATTTCTTGTGTCACAGCGTCATAAGCCTCTCTATTCTTCTGCATCTCCCGATCTGTGTTCTCTCCATCATCAATGATCACAGATTTTCCTTCAAAGTCTAATCCGGAAGCCTCTTTCAGTTTCTCTGTATCTGTTTCACTTGCTCTAGGGACCGGTTCAGTTGATTCTGCCCCTTCAATAGATGTATGCTCAAAAATTGTGGAATTTGAACTCTGGCATGCTTCAGGTGCATCATCAGTATGTTTCTCCTCTTCTGTATACGCTTCATATGCTTGCTGAATTGTTCTTTTAGGCTCAGAATTAAAGACTTCCAAATTTTTGCCTTCAGTTTGTCCTGCTTCCTCATCCAGTGCTTGGATGTCATGTAAATCATTGGCATTTTTATTTGGGGCCTCAACTTCTTCACATTCTGTCTTCTCATTCAATTCAATCTCCGGTAGATCCTGAAACAAAAGTAGAACATTTTTTAAACCTATAACATCTACATAAATGAGTATCAATTTTGCTGATAGAAGGAAAATAAAAAGAGATTTTGAAAATATGTAGCGGATAATGATGTAAATTTTGTATAGTTGTAAACACTATTTTTTGGAATTGCATTTTCACTCACAGAATCTGTATGGTGCGGTAAGTTTCTCTTCATTTCTTTCTCAAGTTCTTCACTCACAGAATCTGATTTAGATATGAGGCCTCTGCTATTGTTTTCTTCTATGGTCTGTTGTCCATTGTTATCTCCTTCCAACTTAGTCTTGTTGACATCACCTTCAGAATTCTCAATCGTTTCTTGTTCGATGCCATTGCCTTGATTGGAAATCTCAATAACCTTCTCATCTTCTTGAGAGATTTGTTCATTTTTTTCTTCTTCAACTTCTCTAGACAATGGTGAGATGTATGAATCATTGCCTTGTTTTGAAATCTTTGCATCCTTATCATCTGCTTGGGAGCTCCGTTCAAGTTTCTCATCTTCAACTTCTCTAGACTGTTCAACATTCTTTTCCAGCTCTATTGTTTGTTTTTCATCATCCTCTTCCTACATACGAAGTCAAGGTTGTACTTTTTTAATATGGTTTAAACATATATAGAAAGAAAGTTGGAAAATGTGTTTGTGGGAACCTGAAGTTTGGGTGTTTCTTCTTCTTTTTCATCCTCGTAGGAGATTTGAAGTGTTTTTTCTCCAATTGGATCCTGTAAGATATCTGTAGTACTGCATTCTTCCTTTATGTCATGTTTTCCAGTTTTCTGGTCCTTGCCACCATCATTAGACTCTTCGTATATCTGCATAACAGACGAGTGTTTAAATTCATGACGAGTGTCTTAGAAGAAATGAAACCAAAGTGATTAAAAATAGGAATCAAGTGAAATTTGACCTCCTCAGGTTCTTCTTTCCGTATCTCATCTTCCACCATCATTTTATCCATTTCTGAATTTGTTTCGGAGACCATACTCTCTTTCTTTTTGCTAGAATCAGATGTTTCAGCAATCTTTTCAAGATCCTGCATTACGGATACGGGTGGATCCAAAAGCTTAAACTGATATGTAGTCCAGCAGTAATATTAAAGCTCTAATAATAGACAAGTGATACTTTAACTATGGAACAGAATAGTAATTTAAAAGTTTAGAATTTGTTTTCACACCTCGGTGGCTGTTTTGCTGCCATTGGTGTCACTTTTTGCTTCTGCTTCTTCTTCTTCTTCTATCTGCAGAGCTTCTTCAATGTTCTGTGTAGTATCACCAGGAGTTACATCAGCATCTGTATTGAATGCCTCCTTTTTATCAGATGTCGTAGACAATGATCGTGGAAGCTTCTCTTCTGGTTCATTTTTCTGGGAGATATGTTCTAAATCTTCTTCAAATTTTGATGTTTTATTTTCAATGTCATCTTTAACATCAGCTGGCTCAAAATCATTTCCCTTTTCTTCAGCCATTGTTTCTGTTGGAGTTGGGTTCCTTCCTTCAATCTTCAAAGTGTCTCCTTTTACAGTGGAAGCATCAACAATATCTCTGGGGCTTTCCATGTTTTTAATTGTCCCATGTTCAATGCTTTCAGTGGCTTCTGCTGTATCAGATTTCTCAGAAATCTACATATGAATTTGAATTTCAAATCAACAAACTAGACTATGAGCCAAAACTTGAAAAAGAAACAAGTTAGCTATAAGTTCGCTATTCAGCTAACCTCTCCTGTGAAATCCTCTATGTTCTTGACTGGACCTTGTTCAACTGATTCAAGTGCAAGGCATCTAATGCTGTTGTCGTCTGTGACTACCTGTTCTCTGTTGTTATCTCCTGATGAATGTTCTGTCATGTTTTTATTACCTTCAGATCTCTCAACATTTAGTTTTTCAATTGATTCTGGTGAGATGTGTGTAACACTGCCTGCTATAACTTGTTCATCAATGGTCACCACACTACCTGTGATCTTAGTTCCATCATTCACCTGCATTAGCAGATGAAGCATGTTAAGATTGAAAATTAATGAGAATGTGAATAGCATTTGATTTTTTGTTAGTCCTTTTATGCATGTTATGATCAAACCTCTTCATTTGTGCTGCTCGTCTTTTCGTTATCTTCTGTTATGCAGCTTTCGTCTTGACCAATCAGTTCTGGTGCTAACTCCAGAGGGCTTTCTACCTGAATATTGTTCTCAGCCTTCTCATCTCTCAGAAGTACAGCATTGTCAACTTCGACTGATGTTTCAGCATCAACACCTACAGCAGGTATTTCAAGGCCATCAATATCAAATTGTTCCCTCTTCCCCTCTCACAAACACATGGGGACAGTGACACAAACACATAACACAACTCCACGCACACCCACCAATTCACGAGAAGACAGTAGGTAATTTATTGATGCATGCTAAATTCCAGTTTGTGTACTCGATATATGCAAAACTTAAATAGCATCTTGTCGCCGTACTGAGACGCTGATGAGGCTGTGAATCATATACTAATTCTTTCTTCTTTTTCTTTCTATATCTAATTTTCAGTGAGCTTCTTTTGACATGTTGCATGAGTATTTCAAGAAGTGAATTGCTAACAACCAAAGTCAATTATAAATTCAAGAAATGAAGCAAAAAAATGCAGGGCGATGTATACTTATGAAGAATGGTCTTTTCGTCTCTAGCACAATACACCTTGAAATTCTTCCTATGGATTATCGTTGATAGATATTTGGAATGAGAACTTATCTAGTGGTTGAGACCACTGTAAGAAAACAATTGTTGTTTTTAAGCAACATTATATCATTTGAAGTGTTAATGCAGCTATAGTGATAATGTCTTCAGATTGTTTTACACTTATGTTTTGCTTTATTTCCTGCTAAGTGGAGCATGAATTATTAATATAGAAATCCTAAATTTTCAAAATACTCACTGTTTCCTAATATTTCTTGTGTCACGGCGTCACAAGCCTCTCTATTCTTCTGATTATCCCGATCTGTGTTCTTCCCATCATCCATGATCACAGATTTTTCTTCAAAATCTAATACAGAAGCCTCTTTGAGTTTCTCTGCATCTGTTTCGCTTGCTTTAGGGATTAATTCAGTTGATTCCTCCGCTTCAATATATGTATGCTCAAATATTGTGGAATTTGAACTCTGGCATGCTTCAGGTGCATCTTTAATGTGTTTCTCCTCTTCTTTATACACTTCCTGACTTGTTCCTTTAGGTTCAGAATTGAAGACTTCATCCAAATTTTTGCTATCAGTTTGCCTTGCTTCCTCATCTAATGCTTGGATGTCATGTAAATCATTGGAATTTTTATTCGGGGCCTCAGCTTCTGCACATTTTGTCTTCTCATTCAATTCAATCTCCAGTACATCCTGAAACAAAAGTATAACATTTTGAAACTTGTAACATTTAAATAAATGAGTATCATTTTTTCTACTCTTTGTTAAAAAAGAAAAAAAATTGAAAAATTGGAATTCCATTTCACTCACAGCATCTGTGTGCGGTAAGTCGCTCTTCATTTCTTTCTTAAGGCTTTCTTTGGGGCTTTTGATGGGTGTCTCCTCCTTGACAGATGTAATTACTTCAGCGTATTCAGTTTTAGCAGCTTTATTGAGTTCCTCAGCAACTACGTTCAAGGATCCTTCAAGCTTCTCCTTTTCAGGTTTGTCTTGCTTCAAGTTCTCTGATCTGTCCTCATGGTTTGTCGTGCCACTTTGGCTGTGCTCAAAGGCATCAATAATTTCTGTGTCAGTAATGATGTCTTTGGTCGCATTGACAGTACTTTCTTCCTCATATATTTTCCCACCAGATGATGCTTCTTTCGCAGGAAGCACCTCATTTACGCTCAATGCATCTTCATCTTTCATGAATAAACCATCTCCTTTCTGGTCAGGGCTTTCGTAATCCTTGCCTGTTTCATTTGAAGTGCTATCATTTGCTGCAGTTTTCTCAGTCATTTCAATCTGTTCTTTAACTTCATGTGGACTATTGTTGATGATATCCTTAACTTCTGTTTGGATGGCATGAATATCTATGCTGTTCTCATGGTTTCTTTCAGCTTTACTTGTCTCAGTTTCATCTGTAGATTTCTCCTCGCATAAAATACTGGAGGTCTCTTTAAGCTTCTCAGCTGCTTCAGATTCAGCTTCGTATACTCCTGATACATCTGTTGCCAGTGTGACTGATTGTTTGTCTAACATTTCATTGTCACCCGGTCGTATATCTAAGGTTGCTTCTTCATTGCTCTGGATGTCTGTTGTTGACATGACAATGTCTTCAGCGCCTTCAGACATTGATTGTTCTTTCTCATCTTTTTCATCTGCTACTCTTTCACTTGGTTTGGTTGCCTCAGGTACCTCATTTGTTAAAATACTGGACTTCTCTGCTTCTTTATTCTCTACTTCTGTAGAGCTTGTTTCTCTCATTTCTTCTCCAGGTTTGCCTTCAGTTGTGCTTTCAGCTTTGTTACATGGCTCCACAACAGTCTCAACACTCTTGTTCAAGCTTATTACCTTCGGAACTGGTATATGAATTAAATCATCTTTGTTGTGATCTGATTTCGCCTCAAGTATGTTGACAACTTGTTCGTTGGATGTTGTCGTTGTTCCATCTTTCTCATAATTGTGAGGGTCACTTTTTTCTTTCTCATCGCTCTTATCTTCGACTAAAACATGTTGGTCTCCAAAAACTTCAACGTGATCAATGATCCTTTCCTCCTTTAGACTTTCCTCTTCAATCATGATGTTTGATTCCTCAACCTGTGTTGTCTGCAAGTTGGTTCCTGTCAAATTTACATTGCCATGGCTCACGTTGTTATCATCTGGTTTCTTTTCTGAATCTTCCGTGACTTTGTTTTCCTCGGATCCTATCTCTCCAGCTACCTCCATATTGTTATTGTTCTGCATCTGCTTCCCATCCCCCAATGTCTCATTGCCAGTTTGAAGTGTTACTTCCTCGGGCTCAGAATTTTTTGATACTCTGTGGGTATCTTCATTGGAAACCTGGACAGCTGAGGGCGATCCCAAAAACCTTTCACTCTCAGGGGTTTCAACATTGACTTTAATTACAGTATTCATGGCATCCGCACCAACATCACTGGCTGCATGCATGTTTTTTGTTTCTCCCGAGTATTCAACAGTTTCAGGAGGAACATGAAGAGCCCCCTGGAGTTTCTTCAATTCTCCTGGGGAAGTCTCATAAGCTGTACTATCAAAGTAGCCACTTGCCGGGTTTACGATCTCTCCTTCTCTTTTCTGCATAAAGAAGAATACCCTTTGATATTCATAAAAGTATTGTGCATACATTTACTTCATCTTTGGTACAAGATGACTGGCTCGTATTAATGAGGATAGAGTAAATACTTCAATGGTTTCAAGGGCATGTAATTGTGGTGTTTCCAAAATAATTTGTATTCTTAATCTTTTCTTGGGGATCAAATAATTCCTACAGATTGTTTCTTTCAACTTAAGTTGGTCAATTAGTTCTGGAAGTTGAACCTTGGCTATTTCTGACAAGTTTTGTTCATTTATTTGTGTCGACAAATTGGCAGAAGATTTAATAACCCGTTTGAATGCTTCTATAGTTTTAAAAATCTGAACTAGGGCAACAAGAGATGATCGTTGCTGTAAAAACTTTTCCTTGATAGTGGGAACAAACTAAAATGGAAAAAGATCGTGCTATGGCAGAAAATAAAGCTGAAAGATGCCCAAAACCATTTCGTTTTGTTCTTAGATTGATCAAAACACAGAGCAAATATAAAATTGATTGTTGCAGGAATGAAAATGAACCATAGAGCTTAAAATTAATGACTGTGAGAAAAGAACATTAGCTAGCCAAAAGAACATTAAGATGATAAATTTTTGTTGGTTTCATTTGCCTGATATTAAATCTTGATCTTGAAACAATAATGTCATTCACAAATTCATTGTATGCAGCAATCAGAAAATAAAGCCGGGCAATAGAGGGAGGAAGGAAGTGATTTGACATACCGTTAAGGCTAGAGGTTCCTGCAAATCTGCTTCAGTTTCCATTAATTTTTCATGCAGGAGTAATTGAATTTACTTTCTTTCTTGATCAAGCTTGATGCGTTTGATTATAATATTCATATGGGTAATTCTTATAACCTTTGAATGTGTGGATCATTGGCATTGCATATGTATGCCACTCTCTTGACAGCTACTGTTTAAAAAGTTGGCTACAAAATGACAAAGGCAACTTGGTATAATGCTAATTTGTTGCTGAGTTGGCTAAATGTGCAATAATGGTACTAACAGATTGCCCACTTAAAATGCTTTGGTAGAGTCATGTTACAGTTCTAATTTTGGAACTGCACATTTAATTACATCAATTCTGCTTTTGACTTTTGTTGTGTTGTGAATGTTTCCACTTGCAGAAAGTAACATATCAGAAGGCTATATAAGTTTTCTTGTGGGATTTTATTTTATTTTTATTTATTTTGATAGGTTGAAAATGATTTTTCCTGCACAAGGGTTTATAGTTCAATGAAAGATATTCTTGCGTTTACGGAAAATAATCATTCGAAGTTGTGATCATGTAATGACCTATCCCATTAATAATATATTGTTCTCTTTGTTACGAGCCAAGCTCACACAAAACGCATTTTACTAATCAAGAGGGTCATCATTTAGTATATTCTCATATCATTACCATGCGATGTGGATTGTTACAATTTACTATTGAGCCGGGGTCCATCACTCATATGCACGACCCCAAACATGAACTATCAGCTGTAATTTTTGTTACCAGAAGCCCGCAAAGGACTAGATGTCTTGCATTTTGTCCAACTGATGTGAGATTCAGTGAAAATTTGGAAGAAGATGCTAAGGCTAGTGAAGAAGTGTTAGCTAATAATGTATCCTTATCATCAATACTACTTTGAAACTTGTGGTGATATTAAGAATTAGTGGAAGGTAAAGATTAGCTTTTGATCGTCCACAAACAATGAATTAAGAAGAAGAAAATTTGGAAAATAGGGTTATTATAATTGGTTGGTTTATTGATATGTTTGAATATTGTAGTATAAGAAGATAGATGCAATAATGATGATGGTAATATTTGAAGGATTTTAAAGCTAAACACACATTGAAGTAAATTAGAATTTTCTCCTTACTTTTTCTCTAATACTATTATGTAATGACATATGACATACAATCAACCTTAATTATTTATTTTTTAATATATCTCACGTGTCATTAAATGATAACACTAGCACTAGGAGGGACAATGAGACATAGCATAGTAAAAGCGAATTATAGGCTAAGAGTGGGAAAGTTTGCCATCATGAATAAGGATGGCAACGGGCCACGTATGGTATGAGGATGTCAAAATCCCCGTATCTGTTCCATTCAGTTAACAAATATGAAAATTATTCATTTACCAGTCTATGATGTACTGGACTCTCGGATCCCCGTTTACACTAAGATTTTATCTCTATTTGAATAGTAATATCAATACTCGTACCCCACCCATCTAACCAACCGGTATAAAAACGGTTCCCTTATTCGTCCCTAATATTTTGACAACTAACCCAACATTTGCTTATTATTTTTAAATTTTGACCATAAATATTTAATTTATATCAATTAAATCTATGTCGCTATCATGCGTCATTATTCAAATTGTGGGTTTAATGTTTCTCACAATTCAACCCGAATTATGTGGATAGGTTAAAAAAAATTATCTGATCCAACTCGTCAAATAAGCACCTATGAATCCTAATATGAAGTATTATCCATTAAACATAAACATTTATCCCTTAAGCATGCTTAATAGATTGATTGAATTTGAACCCAATAAGCATGCATGTGTAGTGCACATGGCCTCCATATGACAAAGATGTTGAAAATTTGGGAGAATTACAAGCCACAAAAATCCACATTGAAACATCTAATATTATTTATTGTTTATGATATGTGAAGATAATACAATTGTTGATACTATGTATGTGTTCAATTAATTATATGACACACCAAAACCAAAAATCAAACCGCCCAAGCAAATCCTTTTCTGTCCTTCTTCGCCGCCTCCTATGTGGATAAGTGGTGGCAAATTCCATTTCCAACTTGGCTTTCTTCTTTTTATTAAAACAATTAAATGTTGCAACAAAAATAAATGTGGCTGCCTTTTTGGTTCGATCAATGGCCATAATTGGAATTTTTATATCAACATGTCATTTTAATTAAGGATGATAATGGGGGAAGGAATAAGGTTGGAATCCCTATATCTATAATCTTTAAATATTCTTATTTTCTTTTCATCTTCTCGTAATTATTTCAGGGGGTGGGATGAGGATCCATGAGGATAAATTTTTCTTAAAATAAATTTAAATCATTGAAAAACATATTAGTTGAACTATTATTTTATCCAAAAATCAATGTATCAAAAAATTGATAATATCTATTACACAAATCACAATATATATAGAAAATTGAAATCCGTATTTTCTGTATTTTTATTTGGTCTGTAACTTAATAAAATGATGAATCTCTCATTAAAAATTGATATTTATAATTATTTCATTTAAGTCCTTATACTATTTATAATTTATATATTTTTATAAATATTAAGATATTTTTTATTTACATCTATATAAAATTATTAATAAAAATTGAACATATTTAAGATATTTTTTATTTACATCTATATAAAATTATAAATAGAATTTTGAACATATTATTAAAAAATTAAAAATGAATAAATTAAAACTTAAATAGGTAATGAGAGGAGATGTGGATTTTACCTAATCTTTGTCCCTTACCCGAATAAAAAATGAGTATTAAATTTTTTTCGTTCCCGATATTAATTTTTTTTAATTTTTCATCCATGATCCCCTCCTCAGTTGGGGAGGATCCCCATTTTCTTACAGATTTATGTGATCCCTAATTTTAATTAATTTGATAGAAACTTTTAGTCTTGTACACTTGAGTTTGCAGCCTCATTGTGCCAAACTTTCCTGATATTTAATCCAAATATATGATTAACAATATTAAGCATTCGAATGGTATACAGATTTGATCTACTCCAGCTTATAATATTCAAAAACCGCTCCTTACTGACTGGGTTTTTTTTTTCTCCTAAAAGGTAGAATAGAATAATCTAATTAAAACGTAATGATCTGAGATTTAGTACGCTTTAGACGAGTTTTTTACTTCCTTTTTTGTATTGGTTATTAAATTTTCTTGAATTTGTGATTTTAATTTTATCAAAAAATTGTTCTTATATAGTACAAAACTTATGTATCAATTTTTTTTTTTTTAAATTTAATTTAGAGTGATCAAATCTCGGGGCCCCACCCACATCCTATGTCAATGGGCCCAAGGCCAATTTGGATAATATAATATGTGCTGTAATAATTCACATTCTCTTATTATTTTGAGAGAGTTGATGATTATTCATAACTATTATCTTGACACGAAAAGAATTCGACCCAATATTTCATAACTATTATCTTGACACGAAAAGAATTCGACCCAATATTTTATTTATGTCCTAATTTATCAACTGGTGTCGTGATTTAAGCAACGGTTCTCTCTCTCACACATATATATATATATACTAGAGATTGTTCGTGCCTACGATACGGTATTAAAGAATTTACATAAAGATTAAGATTCTGTTATTTAATTTGTTTGTTAATTTTCAGAGATATTCTATAATGAAATAATTTTATTTTTTAATTAAATAATTTTATTTTTTAATTTTTTTGGTAATTTTCTTTTCCCATTAATAAATGATTTTATTTTAAAATTTATTTGTTGGTAGTTTTCATTTTTCATTTTTCATTTTTCATTTTTATAGAGATTCTATAATGAAATGATTTTTTATCAGCCATTAGATTATAATGAAATTATATGAGCCGCCAATTAAGGCACATAAAAATAATTTTTGGATACATTATCTCTTTTAATCCTAATCATCCGTTAAATTTTCTTCCCCACACCATTCTAAATGTGATGTATAATATATATTTTCATTACGTTAGAAAAATTTGAAACCCTCAATGAGCATATAATCCTCGAATTTTTAAAGTCGATTTTCCAGCTATAATCATAAACGTTGTGCTAATTAAGGCTGGAAAATCAATAGACCGTCCCTGTCATTTGGGTCATAAACAGCACTTGCTAAAGTAAAGATTTTGATAAAAGGTCGGTTTTGTGGGGGCTTTCTTTGTGCGTCTTGTGCTTGCTTGCTTACATCATACGAATCCTACATAAAATTCTCTTCTCATTACTTTTCATATTCTATTAAGAACTTAAATTCAAATGACTTCATGGGTATTATTTGGGTTCAAGGTAGTTTGTTCTTTGTTGTATTAAAATGTAAATTTTTAAGTAGTCAATTAGTAAAATCTATAAATTAAAGAAGATATTAACTCCAAATTGATAAATTGCGACATCCCATATGATATAAAAATGAATGATATTAGAATATGTTTATAAGTGATAATCTATCTTTACTTAAATAATAAAATATCTTCGGGGAATAAAGACTTGTGATCGAAATAAAAATATCATAAAGGGATTAAAGATGCCAATATCTTTGTAATGGGATGGGTCTCCCACAACATCAAAATTTGGACTCTTGACTAAAAATGGAAAATTAGAGTTATAAAAATAAAGGATGAATGAGGGATTATCTAACTTATTGGGAAGAATATGAATTGAAACTTGTCTAACTAAGATGAGAGAAGCATGACCTTGGGGTTGCCCTCTCCAATGGGAGTAAATCTTTGGTGCAACAGTTGTATGGATGACGTTATACCACCAACCAATTAAAAAAATAAAAAGTTTAATTTTCTTCCTATTTTTTAGTTGTTTTTTGACTTTTTAGCACGCGTGTCAAAGAATAATTGGCTTGTTACATGGATGACGTGGTACCACTGTTGCACCAAAGATTTTCTCCTCCAATGGATGAAATGAAATCAAATCCAAGAGGTTTTTTGGATTAGTGGTTTGATCGGTTGAATCGTTACAGAAAAATTATTAGAACTAACATATATTATAAATAATTTTATTTAATAAAGAATATCAAAATTTTTATTTTTGATTTTAAAAATAAAAAAAAATGAACCGATCTGATCTAGTTCATTAATTTTAATAGATTTTTATATTACCAAAATTTTATTGATGACCGGTCCAAATGAAATTCTGCAAATCAAGTCGGTCAATAATCAACGGGACCCACATGATAAGAATGCCAGCCAACGTGGCACCACGTCAGCTATCGCTTACAATAAGCTGTTGCTGGGGCCGAAGTTGAAAGCGGCCCAATTTATTGACCCCACTTGAGGTCATATATCTGACGGCTCTCGTTATACAACTTTGAACTTTCAAGCTTCCTTTCTGTTTTTTCCTTTTTCCTTTTTGTTTTCAGTATTTTTTTAATTGTCTTTTTTTTTTTTTTGAAAAAAAAATTGATTGTTTTTTATTTGCATGAGTTCATGATAACTTTTCTTTTTCAGCCTTTCGGCACCGTTTTTCTCCATATTTTTAAAAAAAAAAAAATAGTAATAAAACAAAAGGACGTTATCGGATCAGAGTCAACACTGTTTGCACTAAGTATTTAAATGGGCCTCATTAATTGGCCCATTTATTTAGGAATCACACGTTTCTGTTAACTAGTAGGGAACTCAACATAAAAAAAATAAATTGATAATTTATTTACATTTACTGTTACTAGGGAACTCAATATCAATTTTTTTTTTTTTTATTTTAACAATTGATGATTTTTTTGGTACAAAGTGCAACACGTTTTACAATCATTCTTAAGAATACATTATAAAACCACGTCCTCGGCCACGTTGCAAAATTAAATGCATGAGAGTTTTGTACTTTTTTTTCAAAATAAAGCGAACAACTCTTGATTTGAAAAAAAAACTATAAACATCAAACATTCATTAATTTTATAAATAAAAATTTATTATTTAATCCTCTTCTATATCACCTTTTTATAGAAAAGCACTGCCTCTAAATTTGTTTCTTTTTTAATTTTAAATTTTATTCCTCTATTTTCTTTTTTTATTTCTCTCCAATCATTTTTTTTTTACTAATAAGAGATTTTAATTTATTTTTTTCTCACATTTTACTCTTATCTTCTCACATGAATTGCAAATTTTTTTGGCTTTAAAAGATAAGGGGGTGGACAAACCCAAATATATTTTATAAGCCTTTTTACTCTGCTTAAGATTTGAATTTTGATACTGTATTTTGAAAGCACTAATTTTTAAGTTAAACACACATTAAACAGTGATCCCTATTTAGTACTTTTGGTGTATGGATAAAATAATTTATAATCACATTGTAATTGCGGTTAAAAAAAATAAACACTCAGTCACATACCTAATCGACAATCATTATGTGATTTTAACTCTTAAAAAAAATTACAAGATGATCGAGGCACCCACATAACAAAATTATCAATCACCCAACTAATAGTCGAATTGTGACTTAGTCAAATTGTGACTATGGTTAAAAAAAACATACTTCTAATTGACAATAATTGTATGACTATAGCAAAAAAAAAAAAGAAAAAAAAAAAAAAAGAAAAACAATCACGATATGACTGATATCACAAACGTGATTGGGATACACCCGTGATTAAATTATCAATTACCCAACAGATAGTTACATTGTGGTTGTGGGTTAAAAGTGTTTGTGACTAAGTTCTTTGTAACTTAAATAAAATGTGATTATGATTGTATTCAATATAACTGAAGGTCAACAATTTTATTGAGGTAACTAATGTGACTAAAAGTAAGTAATGTGACTAAGGCACACATAACACATCTTTCAATCACCAAGGAGAGCACTCGTGGTGAATGAGGGTGAGGCGCAATCCGAAATTTTATTGAAATATGTGTTGACGATTGTTTCTTGTTTCAAATGCAATATGAGAAATTAACACCTTGAAAAAACCTTCCTCAACAGTGAATTTGTTTGGTTAGTTGAGAATCAAAATAAATTTAGCAAGCAGATAAATAAATCATAGAGTTTATGTGGATCGGTGAAGAGTGACTCCTACCTACGTCTACTAGATAAAGGGCGTGTATTTTATTATTGCTTGGGATCAAGACCCACCCGAGCTACAATGGAGAAATGAACTCACAAAGTGATGAAACACCTCGGGTCTTTCACAAATCCAGTATAATTCTCTCAAATGGTCTGATTACTGACCATCTTTCTCTCTCTATCACTAGTTTTTAAGCTCTTAGTTTTTTTACAAGTTTTGAGATATGAAATTTGTTAACCCTTTAATCTGAGTCTTCAACCCATTTATATTGTACGGGATAAAATTGGGCCCATGGTAAAACCGACATTTCATCTTTGGGCCAACCACGAAACCAGAGGTCCAAGGCCCATTATCAAAATCCAACCCAAAGCCTATCACCACTGACTAATCTACTCAGGATGACCGTTAAGCCATCAATTACCAGACTTAAACACCATCATAAAGCCATCGGTTACCAGACATAAAACCCACCATTAAGTTTACAATGACTCCAACGGGCATAGAAGAAAGACCCCACATCAGGGGGGCCTATAAAAGAGAGGAGCCATGGCATAGAGAGAGGCCTAGGATTACACAGCTCTATAGTATAGCACCCAAGAAATCACAATAACCTGCCCCCACGACATTAAACGGAGATTGAGGTATAACTTCAGGCCTTATTCTCCATACTTCGGTCTCATTCATACTATAACTTGAGCGTCGGAGTGCTTACGACACCCACCACACCGGTGGATAGTGACCTCTTCATTCTTTCTACCCTTATTTTTAGGTTCGCTAGTGCCCTTAAAATCTAGATTCTCGAATGTGGATCACAGGTGAAAAATCATATCCATAATTTTACGCCCACCGTGGGGCTCTAAGCGAATTATTGCAAACGAAAATCATTTGATTCAGTCTCAAAACAATTGATAATGGCTTCAGGCAATGAACAGGCGCCGGACCCTATGGCGACACAATTTTCCATGCTCCAAGAACGATTACAAGCTTTAGAAGAGAAGAATCTGACTATGAGAAACTCCAATGCGAGTCTACAGAAACAGCTGGAGCAGTTGACCTCAAAATCTCAGCGTCACGATGTCCCTGGACAAACCAGCAATCCAAGCAATCCAACAGTCCCGCCCACATCAGATAGGCAGGTTAACGACAACCCACCAATTCCCCATGGCCCGACTTCCTCTTTCGACCCAACTCAATAAATTACATCCTCCATAAGAAGAGAGATGATGGAATTCAAAGAAGCAATCAGGTCCAAACTACTAAGGGTAAGGCTTTCGATTAGAAAGAGCAGAGTTGGAACGATTTCCGATACCCCATTTGTGGAGACAATCGTAGCTGTTGAACTGCCACAAAAATTTAGCTCGCTCGAAATGAAGTTATATGATGGATCCATCGATCCAGAGGACCATGTAATACACTACAAATACAAGATAATGTCAACTGGCTTGTCACCAAGCCAATAAGGAGCTGGAATGTGCAGATGCTTTAGAGAAACGTTGGCAGGACCGGCTCTCACCTGGTTCATCAACCTACCTTACAGATCTGTCAAGTCCTACCAATAACTAGCAGATAAGTTCGTGCAACACTTTGTGAGTTCATGTAAGCTTGAGAAGACTACAGATGATCTCAATACCATCCAACAGACGAGATAAGAGTCATTACGGAGCTAGCTCGCTTCAACAAGGAGAGAATTAATATTCTGGATCTCAATCAACCTACAACGGTAGAGGCCATCATCCGTAACAGTTAGAACGTCGTTTATCTCAAACGGTTCATCTGGTAATACTTGTGATGCTTAGTTATCTTTTGAAGTATGCATGCAGTACTTAGTTATCTTTCGAAAATATAAAATAAAGAGATTTGTTGTTTGCAAAAGTCATTCGACTGATTGGAATAGAAGTTCATTCATTAGAATCATTCATTAGAAACTCTTTTTCCATTCGACAAGATAGAGATCCTTGTTCAAAACATCGATAAGTTTCTCTTCCATTCGACAAAATAGTTTGCTTTATACAAAATATTGACAAACAAAACCTTAGTGCATTAGATTAGTAAAGCTCTTAAACTTCGGCAATACTACCTGGATCCTCTTCAGTAGCCATGAGAATACTGGCAGGAGCATCTTCTTATTGGACTCCAGGCTCCACCCTCGCACCAGTCTCGACCACAGCTGGTCCAACATCATCTCATTCTTTCACTCGTCCCTCGGCCTCTCCCAATTCAACCTCAGGAATTGCTACCAATTCAATCTTACCTTTACTTGAGTCGACTTTATCACTCTTTTCCTCTTCGTCGCCTTCAGTCGACATAGAAAGTCCAGAAACAAACCTTTCGTACTCTCGAATCTATCTTTCCGGCTTCCAATCGACATGCTTCCCAGTGAGATAGTCCCTCATCAAGTCACATCTATCCTTCAGCATAGATTCAACAGCGATCCCTTCCATTTATTCAAGCATCTGCTCATTTTCCTTCTTCGCATTGTCCAAACTTTGTTTGTAAGCCTCAATCGTTAATTTAGACGTCTTCTTCTTCATTTTAAGAGTAGCCTTAGTTTCCTTCAACCCCTCTTTTTTCCTTTCTATGAGAAGCATCCAACCCTGACTTCAGCTCTGATGCTTCATTCCTCCTACAGAAAAGAAAACGACTTCTCTAGTTTCCTGATCTTTTTCTGACTCGACTCCGCATACTTTCGCATGTATAGGATGCATTCCAATGCCTGAAAAATCACAAGTTAGAAATCATTCGACTAATAATCGAATAAATGTAAAGAAAAGTTAAGTATACGTACTTGGTAATTCAGAGTTGTTGCTTTCTTCATGGCCTCTATTGGACCGATCTTCGTTAGCCTTTCTTCATCCCCCTCCAGAAGAAGCCCATCCACAAATGAGTTTATACTTGAAGGGTCCGAAATCACAGTCAACTCGCGAGGAACCTTTAAAATAACATTGCCAATATCTTCCTCCACCTCCGTAACGACTTTCCTTTTCTTCCCAGTTGAAATCATTTCAGTCGAATTCGCATTCTCTGCAACAGCTTCACCTGATACGACATCTTTTGGTTGAGGACCCACTACCTTCTCAATTTCAGGTTCCTTCACCTTCAACTTCCTGGCCTTCCTTCGATTGTTCATATCGTCAAGTGAAGATACTTTGAATGGTCCAAACATCATGTCCTCTGCGCATAACAGTTCCTTAGGATTTAGATGCCTTAAAAAGATAGACTGTAACGACTGGTAGTCCTTACTACTGTCTACAGTGATACCATTACGTACGAGATGAAAGTATGTAAAATAAACTATGTTTGGACTTATATATGCTCATGGAACGACTTTGGAGACGATCGGTAAATTTTCCGAAGTCCCGGGAAGAGAATGTACCATGTGCCCCTTTGTACTACCCATAGTATTTGGGGCACAAATTTTTCATACGACCTCCAATATTTATGACTTTTATATCATCGAAAATCTAAGACCGAGACCTATAACTTCCGCGTTAAATATTTTTCCAAATTCGAACTAGAATTAGGTCATAAACGTAAGTCAAATTTTGGATGAATAGTAATTTCGGGGCTAAATGGAGAATTCTCTAATTTTCTAGATTTTTCTACTCTTTTCCCCAAGTTTCCAAATAACAATTGGGTCCACTTTAAAAAGGACCTACTATTCACTATTTCTAAAGAATCAAAAACGAAATTGAAGGGAGAAAGAAAAGAAGAAACCGTGAGGAAAGGAAGAAGAAAGAAAAGAAGAATGAGAAGAAAAGAAGAAAAGAAGAAAAAAAGAAAGGAAGAAAGAAGAGAATAGAAGAGGAAACAAAGAAGGTTTGGCAACCATTGGAAACCTTTGAAGAGTTGAGGATCCAACAAAAAAAAAAAAGGTAATGAATCTAGACCCAAATTTCAAGTTTTGGAATTTTGGTAAATTGATGCTATGGTAGTTGTAGAGACATGTTATGTGTTGTGAATTAGTAGTTAATTAGTTAAGAAAGGGTGTTTGGATGATTTTAGTTTGTTATTTCAAGTTTGTTGATTATGAAAGAATATGGAATTGGATGATGTTGGATGATTAGAAATAAGTGAAATGGTAGGTTTAAGGTTATGTAAAATGAGGGTAGAGTTACTTAAGGTTATAAGAATGAGGGGATTTAGACATGCCGCACACCAAGTGTTCGATATAATGTCACACTTCAATTAATTGAAGAAAATAAACACAATTCAAATGTTATAAATGGCGCTTAAAATGGTTGAAATTCTGTTGGGGGTTATTGGATTTACGGAATTAGAAAAGAATGTGAAATAAGAAAGTTACATGGAGATGTTGGTTTATGATGTTTTCCGGATAAGCTGTGAAGAATTACTTATAAGTTACGTTTCTGATGTCCGATTGATGAAGCGTAAATTTCTGGATAAACTAGACATATAAGGTAGTAATATGTCCAAAAATCAGAATTTTTAGACTTAAGACACTAATGAAGAAAAATCTCCAAATTCAACTGATCGGTAGTAAAGTCTGCACCTGTGACCTGATGACCTAGGCTCGATTTTTGATTTTTTAAATTGAGTTTCGGGTGTCCAAATGATAAGACGTCAGTGAAAAAATAAACTAGACACATATGAGCCCGACATATAAAAAATTCAGAATCATTGGACTTAATAAGAAGTTTTGGCGGAGTTTCGAATTAGAGTGATCAGCAGGGACTGATCTGATTCTGTCCCTGCAGAACAGCTGGTAGAAATCAGTTTGTTTACGGAGTTTCGAGAATCGAAATCAGGATCCATAAAATTTACAGTAAATTAGACTCATAGGGGATTCATCCATTACCAATTTCTCCCAATAAAATTCCAAATCTGACCCAAAAACCTGGAAAATTCTGGTTCATTTATTCTTCTAAGTTCATTAAATATTTATTTGTTCTAACAATCCCTTTATTCTTATAGATCAACGTCAGAACTTACAACCACCATCGACGCAATGAAAAGACGCTGTCAAGCCCAAATCAGTAAGTGGATATTTTCCCTTTTATTTAATTTTTTATTTCGTATTTCTTAAATCAGACTTACTTTTCAGCAACTAGGACTTTAGCCAAGTTTGTTTTTATATCATACATGATTTAAAATGATTTGAGAAGGTTTTATGAAAAATAGATGTTTTAGTTTGAGTTTTTATATTTTTAGAATATGTTTATGTTTTTCGGGGCATGAGGTAAAACTCACCCCAGTATGTAACTATTACAGAGATATAGTTGGAATTGACGGATACAGAGAGCATGTGCACATATTGAGGACTGAGGGGACGCTTTCAGATCCTCCAGATGGGTTAGGGGGACGGCGAGACGTAACGCCCCTAGACCCCAGTTTGAGCTTGGGTGATAGCATAGATCCGCACCCCAGCTCCAGTTTGTGGCTTGAGGGACGGCGATACGTAACGCCCCAAGACCACCAGTTTCTGAGACAGCAGTGGCATGCTTTGGGGGACGGCGATACGTAACGCCCCAAAGTCATGAATTTGCATTGCTGGCTCCAGTTGGGAGTATGGGGGGACGGCGATACGTAACGCCCTCATACGCCCAGGTTTTCAGACAGAAATATAGATTTCAGAAAAGCTTTCAGTTTTTAGATTTCATACAATTTTCAGAATTTCAAAACATAGATTTCGAAATCCAGATTTTTAGCAAATAATTTTCAAAAACCAGATTTTAGAGATGGTTTTCAGAAACTAGAGTTTCCAAAGAAATTTTCAGAAAGATAAAGCTTTCAGAACAAGTTTGCATATAAAGATGGTTTTGAAATCAAGTTCTCATTTCAATTTTTGTTTTAGTCCACTCACTTAGATCGTAAAGCGATCTAACCCTCCACCACTCTTTATTGTTTTGTAGGGATTCCGGGAGGACAAACTCGGGATGATGGATACTGATGCAGTCACCAGGGATGGAGTCCACCAGCTTTGAGTCATATAGCATGAGAGTACAGTCAGTATCAAGTAAAAGTTTCTTGTATAAGTTAGTGAGATATGAGTCTTTTGAGTATCTGTTAGTATGTGTAAAGAAAAGTATTTAGAGTACACAAACATAAGAAACAAAAGTGTTTTAAATTGAGTTATAGTTTCCATGCATGACATTGCATTTGCTTCGTCTAAAATACAGTAAAAAATTCAAAGGCTTACGGGGTTAGTACCGCTATCCCCTAATGGTAACATCTCCAGATCGGGGATGTTACATAGACTCTCCATATAATTCTTGACACGACCAACTACCAGATATCACAGGCAATACGTCTTTACAAAAGGCCAAAAGGGTACCTTATCGACTGTGAATATCTTTCCACAACAGAGTCGCCCTTAACCTCTCCTCTACCAAGATGACTCTCCAATATCTTTCTTCAGCCGGCAGAGCTAAAATTGCTTTGGTGTTTGAAATGGTTCGACTAGTTGAGTCAAATGACTTATTTTGTAAAGGATATGCAATAACGAAGTTCACGATTATTCCAATTCATAAATAAATTCAAGGATAATACATGATAGAGGAACGCTACTCACTCGACAAACTCCAATGTTCTGGGATTCGACCAGCTCCAGCCAAACCAAATATACTCTCACCCCTCACAAAGAAGTAATCAGATTGCTAATTTCCCCTGTCATTAGTCGGCAATTCGGTAACTAAATGTTTATTCCTCTGGCGAAGAAACAACGTATATCTTCCCTTCTCATTCAAGTGTTCCTTTAGATAGTACGTGGCCAGAACATCATTCACCTAAAAAAAACACTCCTAATTCGAAGGAAGAAAGACCTCACATCATGAGGCCTATAAAAGAGATGAGCCATGACATAGAGAGGGGACAAGGATTACATAGCTCTATAGCATACCACCCAAGAAATCACAATATCCTGCCCTCACGGCAACAAATGGAGATTGAGGTATAACTTTAGGCCTTATTCTCCCTACTTCAGTCTCATTCATACTACTGACTTGAGCATCGAAGTGCTTACGGCACCCACCACATCGGTGGGCAGTGACCTCCTCATTCTTTCTACTCTTAATTTGCAGGTTCGCTAGTGCTCTTAAAATCTAGATTCTCGATTGTGGATCACAGGTGAAAAATCATATCCACATATATAGGCTTCCAAATTTACTATTCCACAGCCTTTGACGTGTCCCATGTCACCTTGCCATAATTGTTGTTACAACTCTCGTCAACAACCCTTAAATGGACTAATCAAATCCACTCATTCTCACTGTTACTAAATCGGTCTATGGCGGCTCTGTTCTGCCAGCTCCCTGCCACTTGCCACCAGCATATGGCGGCTGGCATGGGATACTTCCAATGAGAACCGTCGCGTTCCCACAATCATCATTAGCCTTCTAGAATCTTATCTTCTCAACTAAGGCATACGTCACCTAAATCCAATACATGTCAACCTGTGATCTCATCTTCATTCCTCAGGTCGGCATACTAAAACAGATGATATTATCAAAGATTCTTTTTAGCTCTCTCAACTAGTTCAGGTTGAGATATATAGACTTCATTGGGTCGATTTTAACAAACTTTCTGAAAACCCCAAATCCATCAATCTTTATGTGGTCGAGTTGGTATCCCAATTTCCTTCATCTTTCACGATTCTTCTGTTCTTGATAGAACTCTTATGTACAACTAGGTCGCATATCTCTATCAAACTTCATCTATTTTTAGACCTATGGGCATTTATCGTCCATTTTTAGCTAAGTACAATACCAATTCCACCTCTATTCGATATTTGAACCTTCCTCAGGGTTAAAAACCACCATCAACATATGTCTCATAGTTCTCGTTATCAACGAATTGGTGATTTGATGTCGGGAACTTCATAAAAAATGATGGTGTAGACTGATCCAGTGTCCTCGAGTCGTTGCTCTCTTGAAGAATGCTATATAACTTCAATTCTTCCCAGACTCATCCTACTCCAGCGGACTGTTCTACATATTGCCAAAGATGTCCTTTTTGTGACAATTGTCTCTCTTTCAACGCCATTTGAAAAGGCACTCTTAAGGTTTCTGAATCGTCCATAGGAATATGTGATGGCATAATGGTCTTATTTAAATGCCCATCACATTCATCAATTGTAAGGGATATGCCCTATACCTAACTTGTGGATGAGCTACATGTACATGTATTTGTAATATTTTCATTAATTAATAAAATGGTAATCCTTATTATACGTGTCGTACATAACTTATATGAATCATCAAACACTGTAATAAAGCCCTTGGAGTAATAAGATGATGGCTTCCACGCCTTATGAGAATCATTACTCTTAAACGTTCCTAGTCATAGCTTTGTGAATAATCAGGGCGTTCACAAAGCGGAGAGACTAGCATGATGATATGATCCGCCCTTAAGTTGGGTAGCCGATCTCATAGGCTACTAGCGGAGATCCATCTGCTTGGTGTATCACATGGATGCATGAGTTTCTCGTGTCCATCGAACTGACCGCTAAAAGTTTTCACATGGAGTGTTTATCTCATATGTCTGTGAGAACTTTCATGTATCAATTGTATGACTAGTCCTTAGACTTGAGGTCTTTACAATCTTATGTTTGGATCAAATAACTTTGACATCCTCCTTCCCCGGTTCAAAAGATCTGGTCATAAGGGTATGATTGGGTTATTTGTTGAAACACATGAAGTTTGTAAATATACAACAGAGAATCGCCACTCTCTCGGATAATATTTTCTTATACTAGTAGTATTTCAGTTTGCGGGTTGATATGTGTGATCAATGCTTGAGACTATGGCCGCAGCGGAAGAATCATGTGAGATTCTTGGGTTAACACTATGAATGACACTAACAACATCATACCTTTGACTATTTTGGTAGACACTTTCCGTACCCTAGGTCAAACGGTGGGGATACAGTGAGGCGATGGACCGTTATCATAAGTAAATCACATACAGAATGGGTATATATCTTTCCTTCTCATTTGGGGGCCTTGGTATATTGCTATATGTCAATCTTGGTCATTGAAATCGAACGAACATCTGATCGGAGGATAATTTATGTTCGATTAAATTATCAAGATTCATTTCATTTCCAACTTGAGGGGAACCCAAAAGGTCACACACAACAAAGTCGAAATCAATGGTTAACAATGCACAGTATAAATTTAACAGCATATATGATTGCTGTAGGAATTGTTCATAATGGTTCAAATGGTTAATTATTGAACATATCATTTATGAGGTTCCATAGTGGCTTAGAGATTGGTGAATGACGATAGGGACACTTTGAGAATTGGAATAAATAACTAACATGAATAGTAATGTGAATGTAACATGAATAGTAAATTTTTTTTATTTTATTTGTTATTTGTTTTGAATTCCAATTCGGCCCAAACTCTTATTAGGGTTTTATAATTCTCATTAAACCATTAAATTAAGATCCAATGGATAAGATTAAATTAACATTTATCTAACACAGATTCTTAATTAATTTTTTGTTTTGGAGCACCTATAGAAACCCAAGAATTCTTTACAAATTTTTACACCAAACATTTCATTATCTTGGGTTTATACAAGTGAGCAACTCTAAAGTTTAAGAGTAAGCCATGATTTAGAGGATCCTTAAGTTCTAATTGACTAGAGGAATCTCAAGTTAAAGTTTTGAGGTATTTGCCTAGGCTAGCACCAAGGGCCAAAATACCCGTGCACTCAAGGGTAACTCTTGCCGTTGAGTTTTGGCTTTGGTATGTGCACCTTTGGAGGCACACACTTGGGTGGCTCTTTGGAACGTGGATGGAAGAACTTGCTGAGTTCGAGAAAAGCTTGTAGATTGGAGGGTGGACTGGAGGAGTCTTATGTTCAAGTAAGTCTTTTTCTTTCTTATTTTAATCAGAGTTCTTATGATAGTTAGCATGTTTAGGTTTATGTTCTTTACATGTTTTTAAGAGTTTTTATGCTTAGAATATATAGAAACATGCCTAGGCTTGTAGAATAATCAAAACAAATGGGTCAGGGCAAAGGATAGCAGCATCATAATTTTTTAATTTTTCGCTGCGCACTCGCGGTCGCTTCCCAACAGTGGTATCAGCGCGCTGTTTTTGTTTTGATTAGTTATCTCTAATTTAAACTCGAAATTGGGTGTGTAAAAGCTCTTTGGAAAGCTAACACCCTGAACTTAATTTTAGGCACAAATTTTGCATGATTTGGTTAAAATTTGAATTATGAAATTGCATTTAAAGTTTACACATCTGTAAAAAAAATATGAATAGTAAATTTATTTGAATGAAATAAAATGCAATATCATAATTAAATATTAATAAAAAGTTATTTAATGCTTAAAATAATTCCAACATATTAAAACTCATATGCTTGGCATGATTATTTTAGGGTGCAAGCATCTAGCGACTTTCTAAGGAAATAGGAGTGTATTGCTTATCCCTTAGCTAAGTTAATTATTCCATGATGGACTTAGAGATTTATTACCTTTAAGGCTAATAAATATAAATCACTTGTTTATAATAAAAGACATTATAAAAGATACAAGTGGGGGGGGACCCAAAGCGTTAATAAAACTTTCCAAACTAAAGTTAATTTAACCAAAGGTATATATTAGAGTTAGATAATGATTTGGTGTCCCTTCACTCACTATCTTTTTATAGCCAAACGGAAAAGCTATGAAGACATCTAGATAATCATTTACTCAAAGCTTACCTTAAAGCATTATTTAGAGTGTTGGACTAATTTGGAGGATCTATTATTTATTCCTGTTACCAAGGCAATAAGAGCCTAAGAAGTAAGGGTATTTAAGAGAGTTCGCTCACCCTCCCTCTGGGAATTTTCAATGGAGGATCCATTTGACACTATTCACTTAAACTGCTAAAATCCTCAATAATAATTTAAGTCTAAAAATTGCCTCCCATTGTAAAGTATAGACCCAAAGGGCTTAAACCGTATTGGCGAGAGGACTAGGCTTTACCAGACTGACCAATACCAATTTGGCCATTAAATCGTACTATTGACAATGGTTTGAAATTTTCTGAGTCATAAGACGCAGCGACCCTTAGGCGTGGTCTTATAACTTAGTGGCAAAGATTGGGGCAAAGATTGGGTGTCCACAAGGACTAGCATAAGCTATGGCATGTTTGATTGCCCAACCCAATGATTAAGGAATTTTGATTTATATCATAAATTGGTTGGGAACCTACCTAATTATCGTATTTTATAACGATCGTCCCTAGTCAGAGTTATGACAATGATGATAATGGGATCCTTGCCCACAAGAAATCCATCATATTGGGGTTGATGTGATTTGCTTAAAATTTTAAAATAATTGATTGAGAGCAACTTCATAATATTAAAAGCTCATGTTATTATGAAACATTATTGAAAACATATTCCTAATTTTAGCATTCTCTCTTAACAAGTGGGTTAAAATATTTCACAAACATTTAAATGGTAAACAGAGAGTATCGCTTCGTTCCATCCTTGATGAGCATAAGCTCAAAGGGGACAACTACAATGACTGGTTTAGAAACCTTAAAATTATCTTACGACAAGGAAAGATTTTCTATGTTCTTGAAAGACCATTTCCCCCTGAACCCGCAGAAGATGCAGACCAAAATATATTTGATGCTTAGAAGAAACACGTCGATGATGATGAGCAAGCAGTTTTCATAATGCTTGGCTCTATGTCGGACGAACTTCAGAAAGCTCACGAAGATATGGATGTTCAAACCATCATCTTTCACTTGAAGGAGTTGTATGCAAATTCTGTTCATATCATGAGATTCCAAATGTCATGTGCCTTATTCCAAACAAGGTACAAGGAATGATCTGTTAGTGGCCATATGCTTAAGATGATTGGCCACTTTGAAAAATTGGCCAACCTCGGGTTTATCATGGATCATGAGATAGGTCACGATCTAATTCTTACTTCTCTAACTTTATTATGCAGTTTTATCTATCTGATAAAGAAGCTACTTTAGCAGAATTGCACAATCTGATAAAGCAAGTAGAGAAGGACTTGAAACTTGATCTTAAAACCACCGTCATGCTTACAGGTACGGACCTGAAGCCACGAGGCCCAAAGAAAATTAAAGTCAAGGCCAAGGCTCCAGATCACCTAAAGCAAATGGTAAGGTGGAGAAGAAAAATGGAAAGGGGAAATGTTTCTTTTGTGGAAAGAAGGGTCATTGGAAGAAAGACTGCAGATCCTTGAAAGCCAAGGAAGCTAGGGAAGCCCAAGAGGCCAGGAAGCCCAATGCTTCAGGTATGTTGTATATTATTGAACTATATTCTCAAAACTCTGAACCATATTCTTAAAACTCTGAACCTTCTAGTTGGGTGTTTGACACCGGTTGTGGGACTCACTTGCGTAACAATGTGCAGGGCCTGAGAAATAGTAGTAGACTCTGTCATGGGGAGGTTGACTTACGCATGGGTAATGGAGCAAAACTGGCTGCATTGTTTGTGTGAACTTATTCATTAGTTTTGCCGAATGGTTTAGTTTTAGACTTAGAAGATTGTGTTTATGTACCTTCTCTAGTAAAGAACATCATTTCAATTTCTTCTTTATGTAATAAAGGCTTTTCATGCCTAATAAGTTGTAATGAATGTTCTATTTATTTCAATGAAATAAAATATGGATATGATATTTTGAATAATGGTATCTATGTCTTACAAACTAACAAAGGATGTTCAACCTCTAATATATACAACGTTAACTCGAATAATCTCAATAAATCACTTCTATGGCACAGTCGCTTAGGTCATATCAATGAAACACGATTAACTAAGCTACATAAGGATGGGTATTTCAGACCCTTCAAGTATGAACCTTATGGAACTTTTGAGTCTTGTTTACTTGGTAAAATGACTTAATTACCCTTCAAATGTAAAGGACAGCGTGCAGCAAAGACATTAGAACTTATACACTCTGATGTATGCGGACCAATGTCAGTCACCGCTAGAGGTGGATTCTCCTACTTCATTACCTTTATCGATGATGACTCGTGATATAGGTATGTGTACCTTATGCGGTACAAATCTGAAGCCTTTGAGAAATTCAAAGACTTCAAAGCTGAAGTAGAAAACCAGCTTAATAAAAGTATTAAGTCACTAGGTCTGACCGAGGTGGTGGAATACTTAAGCGATGAATTTCAAGATTACTTGAGAGAAAATAATATTGTTTCCCAGTGGACTCCTCCGGGAACTCCACAGCATAATGGGGTCTCCGAAAGGAGAAATCAGAAATTATTAGATATGGTCCGATTAATGATGCCAGACATAGATATACCTCTTTCATTTTGGGGTCTTGCTTTAGAAATTACAACAGTACTACTAAACCAAGTTCCTTCCAAAACTGTTAGTCAAACACCATATGAGTTATGGCCTGAGAAACGTCATAGTCTTAGTTATCTAAGAGTTTGGGGATGTGCCGCATATGTTAAGCTCACACAAAATAACAAATTAGATAATAGAGCAGTTAAATGTAAGTTTGTAGGATATGTCTTGAACCCAAGAGCATACGTGTTCTACGTTTTAAATGAACAAATAACATTTGTGTCTCACAAAATGTTAAATTTCTAGAGAATGAATTCCTTCTCAAGAAATATAGTGGGAGTAGACTTGACCTCAATGAAGTACGAGAAGAATAAACTAACATAGAACTAAACCTCAGGCCCCTCAAAATGGTAGCGACGGAATAACCACAAGGTTATGAACTTAGAAGGTCTGATCGGGAAAGACATGAGCATGAAAGATATGTTTTCCATATTGATGAGGAATATGATCAGGTCATTGATAATGACGATCCCACCGGTTATGACGAACCAATGCATGACATTGATTCAGTCAAGTGGCTTGAGGCCATGAAATCTGAAATAGACTCTATGTATCAGAATCATGTCTGAGACTTGGTGGATGCACCTGAAGGGATAAAACCCATAGGCTGCAAGTGGATTTACAAGCCTAAAACTGATGCAGAAGGAAACATCCAAACCTATAAGGCTAGGTTGGTGGCAAAAGGTTATACACAAATCCAAGGAATTGACTATGACGAAACCTTCTCACTTGTTGCAATGATAAAGTCCATTCAAATTTTACTGGCACTAACTGCACACTTTGATTATGAGATTTAGCAGATGGATGTCAAAACAGCTTTCCTTAATGGGAACCTCGTAGAGGAATTCTATATGACACAACCTGAAGGGTTTGCATATAAGGATGATCATAATAAAGTATGCAAGCTTAAACGATTCATTTATGGACTCAAGCAAGCCTCTATAAGTTGGAATATATGATTTGATGAGACAATCGAAGAATTTGACTTCATCAAAAATGTAGACGAGCCTTGTATTTACAGGAAAAGTAATAGGAGTGCTGTTGTGTTTCTTGTATTATATGTCGATGACATATTAATTATCGGGAATGATATTCTCATGATGCAAGCCACCAAGCAATGGTTATCTCAGAATTTCTCCATGAAAGATTTGGGAGAAGCAGCCTACATCCTCGGTATAAGATCTACCGTAATAGATCTAAGAGGTTGTTAGGACTTTCTCAATCTACATACATAGATAAAGTTTTGAAAAGATTCAAAATGGAAGATTCCAAAAGAGGTAATTTACCTACTTGTCATGGAATCAAATTATCTAAAGAGTAATGTCCACAAACTCCTTCAGTTAGAGATCGTATGAGTATGATCCCTTATGCTTCAGTAATAGGATCGATCATGTACGCCATGCTATGTACAAGACTTGATGTCTCTTATGCTCTTAGCATAACGAGCAGGTATCAGATAAATCCTGGTGAGCAACACTAGGCAGCTGTCAAAACAATCATCAAGTATCTGAGAAGTACTAAGGATGTGTTTTTGACATACGGAGATTATTTTGAGATGAAAGTCATTGGTTACTGTGATGCGAGCTTTCAGACCGATAGGGATGACAACAGATCGCAAATAGGATATATGTTTACTTTGAATGGCGGAGCTGTCAGTTGGATAAGCTCAAAGAAGTCAACTACAGTGGACCCCACCACTGAAGCCGAGTATATTGCAACATCTGAGGCAGCTAAAGAAGCAGTCTGGATAAAGAAGTTCATCATGGAGTTGGAAGTACTTCTCGTAATAAAGAATGGCGTCACGATGTACTGTGACAACACAGGTGCCATTGCTCAATCAAATGAACCGAGGTCCCACCAGAAATCTAAACATGTACTCAGGCGATTTCATATCATCAGGGAGATTGTTGAGAGAAAAGAAGTTATTATAGAGAAAATACCCATAAAACATAATCTTGCAGATTCTCTGACTAAAGGGCTGACTCAACAAAAGCATGATAGACACACCCGAGAGTATGATGTCCAGATTCATACTAGTTGGCTATAGTGCAAGTGAGAGATTGTAAGGGATATGCCATATACCCAACTTGTGGATGGGCTATATGTATATGTATTTGTAATATTTTCATTAATTAATAAAATGACAATTTTTATTATACGTATCTTACATAACTTATATGAATCATCAAACACTGCAATAAGATAATGGCTTCCATGCCTTATGAGAATCATTACTCTTAAACGTTCCTAGTCATTATTTTGTGAATAATCTGGGAGTTCACAAAGCGGAGAGACTAGCATGATGATATGATCCGCCCTTAAATGGGGTAGCCGATCTCATAGGCTACTAGCAGAGATCCGTTCGCTTGGTGTATCACATGGATGCATGAGTTGCTCATGTCTATCGAACTGACCGCCAAAAGTTTTCACATGGAGTGTTTATCCCATGTGTTTGTGAGAATTTTCATGTATCGATTGTATGATTAGTCCTTAGACTTGAGGTCTTTATAATCTTATGTGTTGATCAAATAACTTTGACATTATCCTTCCCCGGTTCAAAAGATCCGGTCATAAGGGTATGATTGGGTCATTTGTTGAAACACATGAAGTTTGTAAAGATACATCAGAGAATCGACACTCTCTCGAATAATATTTTCTTATAAGAGTAGTATTCCAGTTCGCGGGTTGATATGTATGATCTGTGCTTGAGACTGTGATCGCAGCGGAAGAATCATGTGAGATTCTTGGGTTAGCACAATTCATGACACTATCAACATCATACCTTTGACTATATGGTTAGACACTTTCCGTACCCTAGGTCAAACGGTGGGGATACAGTGAGGCGAGAGACCGTATCATATGTAAATCGCATACAAAATGGGTATATATCTTTCCTTCTCATTTGGGGGCCTTGGCATATTGCTAGATGTCAACCTCGATTATTGAAATCGAACGACCATATGATCGGAGGATAATTTATGTTCGATTAAATTATCATGATTCATTTTATATCACACAACAAAGTCGAAATCAATGGTTACCAGTGCACAGTACAAATTTAACAGCTTATATGATTGTTGTAGGAATTGTTCATAAATGGTTCAATGTGTTTAATTATTAAACATATCATTTATCAGGTTCCATAGTGGCTTAAGGAATTGGTGAATGACGATAGAGGCACTTTGGGAATTGGAATAAATAAATAAATAAAACATGAATAGTTACATAAATAGTAATGTGAATAGTAATATCAAAACTAATTTTTTTATTTTATTTTATTTGTTATTTGTTTTGAATTCCAATTCGGCCCAAACTCTTATTAGGGTTTATAATCTCATTAAACCACTAAATTAAGATCCAATGGCTAAGATTAAATTAACATTTATCCCACATCGGATTCTTAATTAATTTTGTTGTCTTTGGAGCACCTATATAAACCCAAAAAATTATTTACAAATTTTAACACCAAAACCTTTCGTATATTGGGTTTATATAAGTGAGCAACTCTAAAGTTTAAGAGTAAGCCATTGATTTATAGGATCCTTACGTCTAATTGACTCGAGAAATCTCAAGTTAAAAGTTTTGAGGTATTTGCCTAGGCTAGCACCAAGGGAAAAATACCCGTGCACTCAAGGCGTACTCTTGCCGTTGAGTTTTGGCTTTGGTGTGTGCACATTTGGAGGCCACACACTTGGGTGGCTCTTTGAAACATGGAAGAGCTTGCTGAGTTCGAGAAAAGATTGTAGATTTGAGGGTGGACTGGAGGAGTCTTCGGTTCAAGTAAGTCTTTTTCTTTTTTATTTTAATTAGAGTTCTTATGATAGTTAGCATGTTTAGGTTTATGTTCTTTGCGTGTTTTTAAGATTTTTTATGCTTAGAATATATAGTAACATGCTTAGGCTTATAGAATAATCAAAACAAATGGGTATTGGGCAAATGGATATCGACATCATAATTTTTTTAATTTTCTGCTGCGTTCTCGCGACCGCTTCCCAACATCAAATCTCTTCTTGTTTGGTCGCCCTAATGTGCCAAGTGTCGTCCATCTATGTCTTGCCCGCCAAAATTTGGACAACTAAGATGAACCAAGCTTGTGGCTCTCATATGAGCCTTTAATTCAAATTCAATGGATGCGATCGGGACAACACGTGTCATTAATTCATTTCTCTCATTCCAAATCGATGACCAAGATCAGTCTAAGATGCCTATTTAAAGGCCACGCTTAATTTTTCCAACTTCATCTTCCTCAAAATTCTCTCAAGCTAGAACTCAAGCGCTCTCTATAACTTCGAACCCTCTCAAAACTTAATCTTCTTCAATCTTCGTCTTCTACATAAAAGTAAGTGTTACTGGATCTTTCTCTTTACTTTCTCGCACTTGGCATTCTTGTCATTCACAATTGATACACAATGACTATGAATGCATGTCTTGTTTGTCAATATGCTTTGGGTTGTTTATGGGTTTATCTATAGTTTTAGGTTCATATTGTTATTGTATGGGTATATTTTTGGATTTATGATTAAATGGGTGTGTTTCTGGGTTTTATGATGGTGTTAGGCTCGTATTGATAGGTTGAGCTGGCTTTCTGTATTTGGTTGTGCTATTGCTTGCAAATTTATTGTTTCGCCATTGTTGGGGGTTTTAGAGCTTTCTAAAATTATTCACTTCGTACGAATGATTTAATAAAACCCTAGATAACACCAGACTCAACTAACAATAGAACATAGAACCATGCAATTTGTAAATAAGGATTAGTTTAACTTTACTACCCATACAATTTTTTGTTTCGTGTTTATGTTTCATTGTTATGTTTTTCTTTCAAAAAAATATTTTCGTTTGTACATTGTTTTGTGTAAAAAAAAGTGTTTTTTATATTATTTTTGTTTTATTATTATTTTGTGTGTAAAAAAAGAAAAAAAAAACTACACACAAACCAACAATAATTTTTTGACTAACCAAATAGAATTGTTGTTCAAATATGGCGGTGTAAGGAGTTTTCGCTTCTGAGATGCATCTCAATATTTCGTAATAAGTTATTTTTATTCCTTTCTTTTTGAATCATTTAAATTTATGAATTCTCCATAATATTGATTAAATTTGATCTTCGTATGCTCATTTGACATGTATTATCAACATTTATGGTACATATGATCGTGAGTTGTAAGTGAAAATGTTATAATATTTAGTTCTCTAATTTGTTGGAGGTAACACCTAAAGGTAGTGGAATTTGTGTTTTTATTTTAAAAAATAACTAACCATGCTTTTACTTGATAACCGGACGTCTTGCCTCAGTAAGCAGTGATTGTTTGCACAAAATGGTAGAGTTTGAGTTAGTTTAAAAAATTGATATAATAATAATAATTAAGCTTTTACTTAGTAACCGGACATCTTGGCTCAATAACCAATAATTATGCGCGTAAAACGATGAAGTTTGAGTCGTTTTATTAAAAAGATGTGTGTGAATAAGTTCGATTTTGTAGCTTCTCTAACTCGAGCAATTATTAAGTCGTATGGGGTTTTAACATTTAGTGCCTTAAGACCAACTGGTACGGGAGTCACTGGCCTAAAGCTCGCTACAAGAGTTAAAGAGAAAGCTTAAGGAAATCAGACACGTTTTTTTTTTTAAAAAAAAATTGGTCAATTAATTATGTAGGGGATGTCTTAACACCTAGTGCCCTAAAGCCAAGTAGTTGAGAGTCACTGGCCCAAAACTCGTTACAAGGGTTAAAGATGTATTACTAAAAAAATTATTTTTTTTATATAAATAAACTGTCATTGCCAACAGGTGTGAATTCTGATAAAATTTTAGGATAAAAATATTACTCTCTTTTCAACAAGACTTGTGAATATTTTGGGCACAATGAATTTAATAATACTTTGTTTTATGTGTGTATGAAGAAGGGTAAAAAGTATAAGAGAGTTTGCTTATTTGATTACTTAGAAAGAAAGAAAACGATTAATTACTAACTTCAATAAGAATTTGATTTTTTAGTTTTCGCTTAAATTACTAGGGACTGGTAATAAGCTGGTTGGGGTGTGATGAACTCTAAAAAAAGTACATTTATTGAAAATAAAATTAATTGTTTTACACTTATAGTTTTATCATTCCCCTTAATTCAACACATTTGTGAAATAATAATTAAATTTATTTTTTATACATTTTTATTGTGGATTTTATTTCTTATGTAAGTGAAATAATATTTTGGATGCATAACGAGAAAAATGGATGTGATATTTAGATTTTGGAGGCCATAAACTTAAAATGGTGTTCTAACAATGTACAATTTTGGAAATTCTAACTTTACGCAATTTCGTATTTTGGCCATAAATTTTTTACTCCAATATCAGATTGAGGCGAGTTTAGTTCCTGATGAAAGAAGACAAAAATATCTACAATTTTGATTGGTACAAGATTTTCTAGTTCTAAGGTTTGTAATATCGAAATTGGTGAAGAAGTCAATGTGTGTTACATGTATTTTTAATTATTAGAAAATAATGTAAATAAGTAAATAAATAAAAAATTGAAATGTCATAATCCACTTTAGGTGGATCGTGACGAATGTTTTGTAAATTGATAAATAAAAATCAAAAAAGGAAAAAAAATAAAATAAAAAATAAAATAGCAAAAATTTATTGTTTGTATTTGATTTGGAAAGTTGTAATTAATAATTGAGAGATGAGCACTTTTACTATAAATAGAGGTGATCACCTCTCATTTTCTTCATGCTTCTTTCATTTTCTCGCTTGGCTAATTTGGAAGAAGTGTCTTGTGTGTTTTATTTTTCTTGTAATCTTTTTTTCCTTTTAGTAATGAAATTATGCAAGTTTTTATTCAAATCATGAGTAGCTAATTTCATCATGTTACAGTAAAGGGTGAAATTCCAAATATGAGAATATAAATTAATCATTTATATTATAATATATGAATTGTAATCTAAAGATTAATATTTAATTTAAATCCGGATTAATTATTGAGAAACTTTGTTACCGTCTATATGACTGATTTTATTTATTTGACATAATTAAGTACCTAACTGGACTTGTTATAAATAAATGTTACCATCGCCTTTATGACTGGTTTTATATGTTTTGGCATAATTAATTTATGGAGTAAATTAACTGAGTAAAAATAACAAATTATATATTATAAAAAGAAAGATTTCTCAATATTTGAAATATTAAAGTTGATCCATTAGCCTCAACATTCTAATTTATTATTTTAGTTCAATTTAAAATTGTCCATCCTTAAAAAAATTCAATTTTTTTCTTTTCACTAAAATTACTATTTTATTTTACTAAATATATTCATTGTGGTTCGACCCCGGACTTACCTAGTTATTTTATTACTTCAACACTCTTATACTTGGGAGGAAAGAACCACTTTATGAGTGTGTCAACACCTCTCCTTGGTATTTAAACTTCCTCAAGGTGAAAACCATTATCAACATTTGTCTCAGAGTTCTCGGTATCAACGAATTGGTGAGTTGATGCCGGAAACTTTAAAAAAGATGGTGGTTCCCCTTCTCATACTGATGCTCAATTTCATCAAGTCCACGTTTCACAGCCCCTTTGAAATCAATATCAAGTCCATAGCCTCGAGCTAGCACCTCTGTTTCATTATTCATAACTTGGTCACCTCATCTACCATGCCTCCTCAGACTGATCAGGATGGCTTTGAGCTAACTCCGATAAGTCCATCCACTGGCTTCTCTGTTTGAAGTAGCTCATTTTCCTGCCATCTCGGACTGATGCATGCTCTTGACATGCTTGATGCTATGATCCCATAAGGGGATATGCAAAGACCTGGAAAAAAAAAAAAAAAAACCACGAGGGAAAGCTTTACTCATCGGGCATTCACCAAAACAGTAAGGCCTCAGAGGAGAAATTCCGACCCCGAGCCATCCAGGTTATTTAGCCTCAAGGGAATGAACCCTCCTTGTGCCAACACATCGCGATAAGGTCTCAACGGGACATAACCCAGCCCCAAATTGATCTAACGAAGAGAGGCAATAAGGGAGAAATTCTTACTCTAAGCCATCTAAGTACTTGTTGGCAAGGGAATGATCATTGCGCCTACTCACATTAATAAGGCCTTGACGGGACGTAACCCAGCCTCGATGCGATCAATAAACCTGGCCAAAAGAGAATGTTCCCTCATTGTGCCTTTCACCTTGAAAAAGCTCACACATACTCTTACACATCCTTAAATCCTGGAGGGGAATTACCTAAAAAAACATGCAAAATAAAAAAAGCCATGAGAGAAAGCTTACATTCTTGTGCCTTTAATAAAACAACAAGGCATTGTGAGAGAAATTTCAACCTGAGCTATCAATTACGAGCTACAAGTAGCCACGGAGGTCCGGAGCCATTACGTGCTATGCACCTCCCAACCTAATTCTCTCGAGAGCCTATGTTAACCTCGGACTACGGATCCCATAAAGAGGTGGAAAATGTCATGGGGGCATGACCAGCCTCATGTTATGCAGACCCTAAGGCTATAATCGTCACAGAGGCCATTTAACCATATGGTGTTATAGATACCTAAGCTC